>LBNU01035547.1:42928-118346 GCA_014162995.1 Artemisia annua
AAAAAAAAAAAAAAAAAAAAAAAAAAAATAAAAAAAAAAATGTATGAACATCAACTAAATGTATCATATTCAACAATGGCCTTACGGGTTGCAAATTGCAATAGCCTCTATAGGATTTTAAGGGGGTTTGAGTTTACGAATTTGCAATAGCCCCTATAAGTTTGTTGTTACCAATTTGTACAAAGATAAGATAAGACTTGTGCATTGCGACATAAATTTTGAATTAAAGTTTCTATGACGTGATCAAAATCTTATTTAGAATTTGCTTAACTTATTAACTTGTTTTTAGTGCTAATTACCCAATAATATATCATAGTTGTCATTATTTCCTTCTATATGTATAGACAATTTTTTTTTTACTATTATATGTACTAAACTTGATTTTTTTGTATCTTTTGTGTACTTTATGACCATTTTACCCTTCCGTGTTAATAAAATGAGGGGTAAAATAGTCATAAAGTAGACAACAAAAACCAAAAAAATCAAGTTTAATACATAGAATAGCAAAAAAATTTGTTCGATACATATAGAAGGAAATCAATACAACTATGATACATTTAAAGGTCATTNTATCGGGGGAGGTTATCAAGCACTCCATGAAACTTCTAAATAAGATTCTGATCTGTGCACCTTATAGTTTCATCTGATGCTTCCAGTTCCTTCATATGACTCAATGTCTGCAACCACTTTCGCATTCTTCTCTTTAACATGCAGTTGCGTTAATTGCTTTTTATATGTGGTGGATGTAACGTTTACATGAATGTCAAAATAATTAACATTAGCAGTTAAATAGTAACTTGTCTGCTTTTTTGTGTGGCTAATAACTAATCGCCCAATATGTATTTCAGACTGCGAATCTTGTAAATGGTATATAAAGTTAAAATAAATTTAGGTGTTATGGCACCAATATACCTTACGTTAAAAGGTTAGAAACCTGAGCAACAGGTTTGTCAGCGGAAAATAACGTATAAGTGTGTCACAAAGAAGTGTTACGAATAGTAATACCTGCAACCGGTTTGGCTTTGCTCTTCTCTTTGTCCTTCCCTTTTTCCTTTTTAGGCAGGAATTCTTTATCGAGTCTAAAGCCTGCAAAAAAAGATATTAAGATTTCAATAAGTTGGTATTGTTAGCTGCTCCGGAATCACAAGTATGCTATGATCACAAAATTAACACATGATTCCAAACAATAAACACTTTATATCCACAGTTTGCTAAACAAACATAAACACTTTATATCCAGTTTACTCACACACAAAATTACATTCGAAAACAACAGGTTTCCAAAGAAATCATTTGGGACTTTCATCAAACACTTGGTACGCAAAAAAAATCAATTATCAGAATCAATAAATGCATATGTAACTAATCTCTAATCCATCATACATCAAAACAGCGGCTAAACTTCTTTTATTCAATCGAAACAAAAATTTTAAAAATAAAATACCTTAGAATCAGCCGGATCATTTGTGTAGGTTTGATTATGTGTTGATCGCTTTATGACTTTGATAACCAAATTAGGTGTTTGCTGAAAAGAGGGATCTTTGGTGTTGGTTAGAGATTAATAACCAAATTAGGTGTTTGCTGAAAATAATTATAATCAATCAAAAGCAAACAATATGATGGATAACGTATCAATTTGCAAATCAGATCTAACGTACCTATGTAGTCATCATGTTTTTGATTTGTAGTTGATAACGTACGAAGGTGTTTGCGGTTATTAGTTGATAACCACAAACGAATATGTTGATTTATCATAAAGAATCTTAATTGGTATGGATAGTGATTTTGTAGATGTGTGTTTTTTATTTATCGGCGAGATTTTTTTTAGGGTTCATAGTTTGAAGATGAATGAGTGAGAGAGAGTTGTGTGTGTTTTTTTGTTAGTATTGGTATCAAATGAGACTCTGAATTGGTATTCCGCCCCAGAATTGATTGGTTGGACTTTTTTAGAAGTCAAAGCATTCAGGACCGTCGGATAGTGGAAATGCCACGTGTCGAATTTACAGCATTTTTGGAGAGGAGATTAGTTGGCAAAACCTTGTTTTATATAGATAGTAGATAACCAAATCTTTTGTTTATTTACATAAATGGCACATTCATTTTTGACCATTGATCAATTAATCCAATGGTTAAAAAGTGGTTCTCGCAGTTCTTGCAGATAAAAGTGGTTCTCGTAAGAAAGTTACACTATATATATATATATATATATATATATATATATATATATATATATATATACTTTTGTATACGTAGTATTGCTTAAAAGTTCAAAAAGTTCGATAATAACTCGAGTCGAGTCTATATAAACTCGAGCTCGACTTGCTAAATAGTTCAAACTCATTTTCTAGGCTCAATAAAGCTCAATTAAAACTAGCTCAAATCAAATTTTAGGTCAAGTTACTTGACAAATATAAAAATACTCCTTACATATGTAATAAAATACAGGGTAATACATCACAAATACCATGAAAATCCAATTTGATTAATAGTTTAATCCACATGTCCAATTAGATATGGGAATGTACCATAACCACACAACCACACATGTCATGTACATGTGTTCCTTGACCACCTTGAATAATCAAACATTTCTTTAGAAAACCAAACACCAAAACAAACAAAGAAAAGCATATATATTAGGGTTAATTCTACATATAGGTAACGAATTTTTCAAAATTTTCAATGTTGGGTAATTTACTCACGAAAATATCAAGTTAGGTAACCAAACTTTGTGAAACCTTCTATGTTAGGTAATATGACTTGCTATGCTAATGAGGCCCACCTGTCACATCACTACACCGGTTATATTTCACTTTTCCCACTTTTTCCCTATTTCTTCCCCCTTTTTAACATAAACCAAATTGGTAAACTTACAGCAGTTGCTTCATTTCCTGATACAGAAAACGATCTTGGATCGAATGAGTCAAAGTTGACAACTTCAAGCTCAAAAGAAACCCCAATTTCTTGAGCGAATTGTGACAAGTTTTCATGCATTAGTCCAAGTTCAATGGGATGGTGAGTGGATGGGGAAGCAAAGGTGGTAATTTTTAATGAACATCCACCACCATTAGCTTTGTTTTCTATTCGGTAGTTCTTGAATAAAAGACACCCATTGTGCACCAAACCCGATATCAAAATCAATGATATGAATGTTATTCGCGTCACCAAGAGCCTCGATAATAGTCTGATTTGAAGTGAAATTCATAAACTGAATAATTGGAGACACTTCAGAAAACATCTTATAAGCCCCCATCTTGAACATACCATTAAATTGAGGTGTAATCCTATTCGGATTCAGATTCGAATTCGACATCAAAGACTGCAAATTGGCGTTCAAAATCTGATCTTTTTGAAAACCCGCGTCCAAAATCGCATCTTTTTGAAAACCCAGATCAGAAAAAGGCAACAAGTTGGCGTTTTGCGCGTTAAACTCAAACTACTATCCTCAAAGTCACCAGAGATCTTTTTGAAAACCCACTAGACAGTTATTTGCCACATACCCAGAAAAACCCATTTCTTGAGGAACATTTTCCGGCCATTTTTGTTGGATGTGGTGGTGGTGGTTGGTAGTGACACCTAGTGGCGGTGCAGTGGTGGTAGTAGTGGTTGTGCCGCCGGAGAAGGTGGAAGTTGAGGTGGATGGGCTGGGGCTCCGGCGAGTGTCAAGAACTGAGATGGGCTCATTGCTATTGTTGCTATGAAAGCTTTTTTCTTTTGTTTTGGTTGTTGATGGGTCTGGTGAAGGTTGGAAAGTTGTACTAGCCTCATTTATTAAAGTTTGGTACAAAGTCAAAGAAAGTCAATCGAGGGTGACCGGCTATAACAGGTAACCAGTTGTAAAGGGTCCTCAAATTACCTAACATTGAAAAAAGTTGAAAGTTTGGTTACCTAACTTGGTATTTTCGTGAGTAAATTACCTAACATTGAAAATTTTAAAAAGTTTGTTACCTAACAGTAGAATTAACCCTTCAAATTATACTAAAAAAGCTTTTATAACCTCAAAATGTCACACATTATAAAGACTCAAAGCATGACTAGTCATCTAATTTTTACATTGAACGATGAAACATATGGTTCATAAGTGCCAGTCAAGAAAAAACTATGCATCTATGTTAATGTCTAAGTAAACAGTGTTACAACATCTTTCCGGTAACCTCGAACAATCAATATCCTAGGAACATTTTCAACCAACAAATCCATATACTCCATGTAAAAGTACGACGGATGGTTCACAGGCGGCGGAGGAAGGCTCACGAGCACTACAGCTGCCATTCTTGAGTTGTTCATAATAGTAGAGTTTAACTTAAGAGTTGTGTACAAAAACTTATCAACTTGTTGTTCATTTACCACAACTTTTTTCCCATCTGCCATCATCGGTTTCCCTTCCTTTTCAGCCTTTGTTTGCATTTCCGTCAAGTAGTTTTTTATCCGACCCTTAGCTGCAGCAAAAGCCTCAACTGATTCATCTTGAGGGCTGGACGCACTGTCTTTATTGTCCCATGTCTTCATTGAAATGACAATGACCTCAGCTTGCATGCGTAGATCATAAAGAAATTTTTTTACATCGGTTTTGAGTTCTTCTGCATCCGAATCCTCCTCAGCAGCACAAAAAACACGAATCTTGCAACTCTCGAACATTTGTTTTGTTAATAGAAGCTGAGATAAAAGTAGCATCAGACCACCATCTCTAACGATCCAATACAAATCAATCGTCCCATACTGTCGCTGATACTCATTAGGCCATTCATCGAGACCTTTTACTATCACAACTGCTTTATTAGCAACAATACAATCATTTATCATCGAGACAAAAGTAGCAGGGATCTCAGTCAAATTTTCCCTACGCCATATTTCAGGATAGCGGATCACTACTATATTCGGTTTGAGATTACCAAGTCCCATTGTTTGCACAATTCCTCTGAAGCCATCTGACATGGATGGGGCGACTATTATCTCAGCCACACTTTCACAACGTCTGTAGTCAGTATAGGCTGCAAGCTGTTTGCGAGCACTTTTGGCATCTTCAGCACACTTATGATAGTCTCCATCTAAAATAGACACGAATATCGACATTCCTCTGCCTTTTTTCTTCATACAGTTGGCGAAATCAGCAAGCTTCGGATGGCAGGGGACGTTTTCTGGTAGCTTACCCCACGGTCGACAGAATATGAGAGGTATCGGATACCAGTTCTTTGGATGAACATTGTTTGCTGTAACCATTTAACACCAAAAAAACGATATTAGACTACTCAAATCACTAAGCGACTTTCTGCATTCAAAAGCTTGATAAAAGAAGTCAGTAATTATAGTGGCTTTAGTTAGTCGTCGTAGAAAAGTATATATGGCGTTAGTGTAGCAATGAAAAGAGTTGGTTACTGTAACAAGCTAGTTTTATGTAACCATAATACATTAACCATTGAACTCACCTCCTAAAGATCGAAGACTACGGAGAGCTAGTTGAAAATAAGCACTCTTGAAACCATCTCCCCAGTTACCAGCTTTTCCCTTAAGGCACACGTAATAGTATATTAAGCTAACTAGAGCTAGTGACACCACAGTGAACGACCACGAAATCAAAAACATAATTACTGCAACCAAACAAAACTTATAGCATTAAAATCTCATTCAAGTGAAAATATAAACAATTCGGAGTAAAACTTAAAATATACCAATACAAAGACATGCTCCAAATAACGAGGCACTCCAATGATGAAATTTCCACCGAGGACGCCAGCTAGGAGCGTCTAAAAGATCGAGAAGAAAACATGATAAGTTGACACCAGCATAACACAGAAGATAAAACATTGTTATGGTCGGGGAGATAAGATCCAGATTCCCGATAATGACACATCCAATACATAGGAGCGCTGTAAACAACGTTGCTATATGAGGTTCACTATTATCTGGAACCTTAAAGTAGTTGAGAACTGGTAAGATATTATCATTGGCTATTGCTGCAAGTAGTCGTGGGGCCCCTGTTAGGCTTTGTAGAGCCGCACCTAAAGTCGAAAGAATAATGCCCACGTATATTATTGTTGAAGATGGCCATGCAATTGTTGCTGACAGTAACCTGTAGAGAAACTTTAGTTATTTCCATTTTTTGAACAATATTTTGTTAGCGTATATGTTAAGCTAAAAATATGCATAAAACGATCACCTGTCAGTATAAAGTTTTTCTCTTGTAGCAACGGATCCAAAAAGGAAAACTGATATTAGGTACATGAAGGTCGTTGTTAGTGTTGCTGCCAGTGTCCCCTTAGGAATAGACCGTTGGGTGTCTTTTAGTGAAGCTGAACGATTAGAACCAGCCATAATCCCCGTTACAGCAGGGAAAAAAAGTCCAACCAATGCACTGTTGATGGAAATAGTTGCAGTTGTTACTAGAATCCAATGATAAAATACAAACGTACTTCTTCAATTTTCGCATTTAGACATCGTGTATGTTTAAGAGCATCTAGTCATTGGAATATGGCTTTGTGTCGGTTTGGGTCATTTTATGATATATAAAAGATGTTGTGACTATGTATACCAACCCAAAAAAATACAATGACTAAAGCGGGACATATGCAAATATGCATCAGAGACTTACTTGAAGTTCCAGTATCGATTTCCATCAGGATCAGGTATCCCAGCATCATTCGTTTTTTGATAATTAGAACTCCAATTATCACTAAAAGATTTTGAACTCAACCCCGTGACTCCAGCTACTACAACCATTTTAAAAAAAGTATGGTTAGTTATACTTCTCATGGAAGACGGGCTCAAAGATTAGAAACAAATTAAACCACACCTGGATTATCTCTCCTTGCCAGAAGGATCCCTAGGAAGATGCAGATTAACGAGAATAAAACAGGTAAGAGAAAGACCGGTGCGACTTTGTTAATTATTTTTACTCCACCAAAAACTATAATAACTAAAACGATTGTCACAACAATGCCATAGATTTGGAGGTCGTGTAAACTTGGAGTAGTAATAGGTTCTGCTACTTCCGTTCCATTTACTTTTGTCACGGTCTCTGCATCAAGAGAATGTCATGTTTAATATTTTCAAAATTTGACCGCGTCATTCTAATAAGTATTTACCTCTAAAGATCCCAGCCTCTGGCACAGCACTTAAAAATGTCTCGACCGCTCCCAACACATACCTATAAAAAGTTGAGTATACATGTTAGTACAATATATAGAAAGATGAGTACAAAATGTAACTCACAGTATATGCTCACATAGCACCGGCAACTGCATTTCCTAAAAAGAAACATAGTCCGATGCTGACTCCAACTTCAGGCCCCAGCGCACGACCAATAAGATAATAAGGTCCTCCACCCTGATAAGGTTAAAATGAATACGAAATAAATGGCGTATGATAATAATTCAATTTGCTAAACTATGCTTTTAATGGATATATGGAAAAAACGTATCGAAAAACTACACAGGAAACGAGGAAAATAGATACTCACCTTCATTGCACCATTAGTTGCAATCGCACTCAGAGACACAGCAGTCAAAAAAGTACACAACCCGCATAATGCTACTAACATTAAGGATTCGCTTATACCCGCAATGCCAACAATCCTACAAAGTTTCAAATCCACAGTAAAGTCAATGTTTGAATAGCAAACAAACAAATGATTTCACATAATAGGATAAGCCACAAAAAGATATACCAAGAAAACCGAATGTAGTAGATGATTCCCAAAATGTTTTGCAAACATGGGATAAAGACTCCCATCATCGTCCCTAGTTTGACACTGCTACTAGCCTGCTAAAGTCATTCCAAAATAATGTAACAAACCATTAAATGACGTAAATAAGGATATATTTGACACAAAGCATAACACAAAAATGGATTTTTTCGTAGGTATCGTATAGTACCTTTAGATGTTCCTCAGCAGCAGAACCATCTTCATTGTTTCTAGGAGTAGTTGGCACCGAGATCTGCTCTCCCGTCATGCTGTGATCGGAAGCTTAGAACATCAGTTTTTAACATACCAGAACAAAAACATACCAATGAGCCAGAATATAGCAACATAAGTAGTACCTTTTAAGACCAAGAATATTTACGAGAGAATCAAATCCAAATAGTTCAAGTTTAGATTCTCCCCGAGCACCATTGGCTCCTCGATCACTACTCATTGATTCTTCTCTTGTTGGCTGCCTACTTTTTACCTTCCTGGAATATATAAACGCATCCAATTTCAAGCTATTATCAGCAAAGCACCTAGATGTAAAAGTTAACTACATTGTATGGTTGAATTGTAATTTATGTTCTGATGGAAAAGTAAGTAACAAAGTTGTCTATAAACTGGTTATGCGCATTTTCTGCTTTTTAAAAATCTTCCTCGTGATTGGATTCAACCCGAACCCAAACCGTTTTGNATGAAATATTTCACTTTTCAACTAGAAGAAAAATGGCGTGTCATCATAATTCAATTTGCTAAACTATGCTTTCAATGGATATATTGAAAAAACGTCTCGAAAAACTACATTGGAAACGAACCTTCATTGCACCATTAGTTGCAATCGCACTCAGAGACACAGCAGTCAAAAAAGTACACAACCCGCATAATGCTACTAACATTAAGGATTCACTTATACCCGCAATGCCAACAATCCTACAAAGTTTCAAATCCACAATAAAGTCAATGTTTTAATAGCAAACAAACAAATGATTTCACATAATAGGATAAGCCACAAAAAGATATACCAAGAAAACCGAATGTAGTAGATGATTCCCAAAATGTTTTGCAAACATGGGATAAAGACTCCCATCATCGTCCCCAGTTTAACACCGCTACTAGCCTGCATTAAGTCATTGCAAAATAATGTAGCAAACCAATAAATGACGTAAATAAGTATATGTTTGACAAAAAGCACAACCAATATAGTATACTACCTTTTGATGTTCCTCAGCAGCAGAACCATCTTCATTGTTTCTAGGAGTAGTTGGCACAGAGATCTGCTCTCCCGTCATGCTGTGATCGGAAGCTTAGAACATCAGTTTTTAACATACCAAAACAAAAACAACATACCATATGAGCCAGAATATAGCAACATAAGTAGTACCTTTTAAGACCAAGAATATTTACGAGAGAATCAAATCCAAATAGTTCAAGTTTAGATTCTCCCCGAGCACCATTGGCTCCTCGATCACTACTCATCGATTCTTCTCTTGTTGGCTGCCTACTTTTTACCTTCCTGGAATATATAAATGCATTCAATTTCAAGCCATTATTAGCAAAGCAAGTAGACGTATGGTTAAATTTTATTTCTATGTTCTGATGGGAAAATAAGTAACAAAGTTATCTATAAACTGGTTATGCGCATTTTGTGCTTTTTAAAAATTTTCCTCGTGATTGGATTCAAATCGAACCCAAACCGTTTTGACCTGTTTTTTAAAATGAACCGAAGAGCAATGGAGGGAATTAAAAAATAAATAAATATAAATAAAAACTAACTTTAATGAATTGTTGGCCTTGGATGAAGAAGATCCAGGATCAAAGGAGGACATTTCAAGGACGACAGGGTCACTATCTTGCGTGACGACAGGTCCGTAACTCTGACCTCCTCGTTGTGCCGATGATGACATTTCATCGTCTTCAGAACCTTCAATATCTTCATTCCTCATTCAGTTCAACAATCAATCAACAGAAACAATATTTTGTAATATATGGAGGCGGAACCTAATGGCAGATTGAAATGCCAATGATTTCGTGTTTATAATATATTTAGCATGGATACGATACAATGAGGATTGTATATGGGGATAGATAGAAATGCCTATGAAGGAGGAAAAGATACAGGGAGGGAAGGAGGATGTTTTGAATGCACCAAAAATTTAGGAAAAAAGTTGTTAATCTTTTTCGATTTTTCTATTTATACAAAATCTAAATCTTATTGATGGAGGACATTTCAAAAACTTTGAACCAATGATTTGTGTCATAATCATCATTTGTGAAGATGAACTTTAATCTAGCATTACAAAAAAATACCAAAATTATACTTCTTCAAAAACGGGTAAACGGAATAACGGATGAGGTGCAAGTCTTTTGACTCAGATGTACGGCCTAACCAACGTATCACCAATTCCTCATGACGGTTTCCGACTAATCCCTGGCCACGCCCAAATTATAACCATGTTTAAAATGGATAAGTTCTGTTTAGCAAGTACAATGTAAGAAACGCTATTGCATTAAACCCCATATTAGATTCTAACGAGCAACAAATCAACAATAAGAAGAAAAGAAAACGCATTTATCAGAAAACCTCATTCATTAGAGATCTGAAAATGTAATAACAGTATACAACATTAAAAACACCACCCTCAAATCATCTTTGTCGGCTTATTCCTACTTTAGTTCCTTACACCGTACACCCCTAAAAAAAACTAAAAAAGACCAAGCCAACTTTGAGGACCTCGCTTATCCCATAACGAAAAAACGCTTGCAAATTGCAATCCCAAATTATCGGTACACAAATAAATTAAAGAAAAAAGAAAGAAAAACAGTTGCCTTCTATGGAGGTATTCTTTTATCACTGCTCTGAGCCATTATCTCCCCATCGAACCTTGTATCTAGCGGCAAGATAGTGGGACCCAACAGGACCTCGGCTGCCATATGGGTAGTATTCGGGTACAATTTTCTTTTCATCAAGCTCTTTTAGTACAGGAGTGAATAATGACCAAGCTGCATCTAGTTCATCACTTCTGATGAAAAGTCTTCTTTCTCCTTCAATAGCATCGAGAAGAAGTCTTTCGTATGCATCAGGAATTTCCTTATCATACCTGTTGACATATTATATAACAAGTTAGGTTTCCCTCTGTTTTATTTCGCTTTCTGGATCTCATATTTCTTTCACCTTTAGGACCCACAATCACGTATTCATTTTTAGCATTTGAACAAGATGATGAATAGTAACTAACATGGGCTAATTAGTTAATACAGCAACTCTTTTTCTGCGGAAAACTACATAAATACGTAGTAACACTTGGGTGTGGAAAACACCTAAAATTTGTAAAGCTTAAAAAAAGGACAGAATTACCCTTGTTTATTGTTAAATCCATCATCGCTCACTTTGCTCATTTTTTGGAGCAAGATTTAATCATTATCGCGGAATAGGTGAATCAAGGTTTTCATTTTAAAGGTAACGAAATGAAAAGATTACCTAGATGCATAGAGAAGATTAAGGTTGCTTTGGTCCAATCTCATGCCCAAACCAGGGACTTTGTTATTGATCTTGAGATATATGGCTTCATCAGGCTGCACGCGAATAACAAGCTCATTTGTTGTCAGGTCAAGCTCTGTCCCAATTTTCTTGTTATACAGGTTACCAGGAACGTGTCTGAACTGCACTCTTATCTCAGCCCTAAAATAAAAGAAAAGGGTGTAAGTTAGGTTATATTGACATGTCAAATATGTAAAATGATTTTTTTAGTTAACCCACCAAATCACCCTTTTTCCGCTTACAGAAAAAAGTTTAATGACCATGAAAAACGACAATTATGAAAAAGTTAATTCGACCTAAAAAGGATGAAAGGATGATAAAATGTTGCATATAAAAATGTTATATATTCTATAGCATAAAAGCATCATAACAATTTTTAAATTACGTACCCACGACTATTCAAAGCCTTTCCAGCTTTCATTAGAAAGGGGACTCCGTCCCATCTAGCATTGTCAATGAAAAGAGCAGCAGCAGCAAAAGTTGGTGTCAAACTGTCTTTTGGTACTGTCTTGTCATCTGTATAAGCCGGATACTTAACGCCCCCTCTTGTGTGACTCTTATACTGTCCTATTACAACATCATCAAGTTTTAAAGGCCTCATCGAACGTAAAACCTTGACCTGTCAAACCATCAAAAGTTTAGCTTTTTTTTTTTGGTTTGGAAAAACTTTAAAAATGATCTTAAATATTAAAACCTTTTCGTTTCGGATATCTTCTGCGTCCAAACTGACAGGGGTTTCCATGGCAAAAAGAGCCAATATCTGAAGCAGATGGTTTTGCATAATGTCTCTAATTATACCATAATTGTCGAAGTATCTAACAAAGACAAATAAACCAAGGTAAATAAGTGTCCCAAACAAAGTTTCTATGATAGAGTATATAAAAAGGAGAAGATTATTACCCTCCTCGTCCTTCAGTGCCAAAATCTTCAGCAAATATGAATTGTACGTTTCTAATATATTGTCTTGACCACAAGGGTTCAAATATTAGGTTGGAAAAGCGAAGAACGGAAAGGTTCTCCACTAGCTCTTTCCCAAGATAATGATCTATCCTGTAAAATGATAATAAGTACAATTAAACTGATGTCTTATTTCAGTTTCTTAGCAAAAAGGTCTTAAGAACAACAAAAGCTACCTGAAAATTTGATCCTCGTCCAAGTATTGCTTAAGGGAGCTTGTTAATGCAGCAGATGATGCAGAATCCCTACCAAATGGCTTTTCTACAATTACCCTTGTCCATCCATTAGCAGAGGATGCAGACGAGCTGGCACATTTGACCGCGTCGATAAATATATTTGGTGGGATTGAAAGATAGAAAAGACGGTTTGCCACCCTTCCATCCTACATCATTGCTAAACATTGTCAGCCTAAAATATTGTATACAGTTATTTGCTTAAGCACACATCCAAACACCCCCTAACAGCTTTAATCATTAGAATTGAGAATTGACACAAAGTTGCATATTCTTAAAAAGTATTTTTAGTACTTGTAAAGATGAAACCAGACTAGACTGCTTATATATTACCTCGTGTTCCTTGAGCTTTTTGTCCAACTCCAAAAAGTTCTCTTCAGAGTCGTATTGACCCGGGTGGTAAAAACATCTTTCAAGAAACTGGTCCATCTTTTCACCACAGTTCTCCCTAAAAAATGCCATCCAAACGATTAGCAAAACCACAAGGCCCAACAAACACCGTTCACAAAACAAATATAGCATATCAAAAAACGGAACAGTCTTCACCTTTGGTCAATTCTGCATGTAAGTGTCTTGCTAACCATAGTTCTAAGCTCAGCATCACTCATCTTACTTCTAGCATATCCAAATATTGNGTTGGTGTCAAACTGTCTTTTGGTACTGTCTTGTCATCTGTATAAGCCGGATACTTAACGCCCCCTCTTGTGTGACTCTTATACTGTCCTATTACAACATCATCAAGTTTTAAAGGCCTCATCGAACGTAAAACCTTGACCTGTCAAACCATCAAAAGTTTAGCTTTTTTTTTTTGGTTTGGAAAAACTTTAAAAATGATCTTAAATATTAAAACCTTTTCGTTTCGGATATCTTCTGCGTCCAAACTGACAGGGGTTTCCATGGCAAAAAGAGCCAATATCTGAAGCAGATGGTTTTGCATAATGTCTCTAATTATACCATAATTGTCGAAGTATCTAACAAAGACAAATAAACCAAGGTAAATAAGTGTCCCAAACAAAGTTTCTATGATAGAGTATATAAAAAGGAGAAGATTATTACCCTCCTCGTCCTTCAGTGCCAAAATCTTCAGCAAATATGAATTGTACGTTTCTAATATATTGTCTTGACCACAAGGGTTCAAATATTAGGTTGGAAAAGCGAAGAACGGAAAGGTTCTCCACTAGCTCTTTCCCAAGATAATGATCTATCCTGTAAAATGATAATAAGTACAATTAAACTGATGTCTTATTTCAGTTTCTTAGCAAAAAGGTCTTAAGAACAACAAAAGCTACCTGAAAATTTGATCCTCGTCCAAGTATTGCTTAAGGGAGCTTGTTAATGCAGCAGATGATGCAGAATCCCTACCAAATGGCTTTTCTACAATTACCCTTGTCCATCCATTAGCAGAGGATGCAGACGAGCTGGCACATTTGACCGCGTCGATAAATATATTTGGTGGGATTGAAAGATAGAAAAGACGGTTTGCCACCCTTCCATCCTACATCATTGCTAAACATTGTCAGCCTAAAATATTGTATACAGTTATTTGCTTAAGCACACATCCAAACACCCCCTAACAGCTTTAATCATTAGAATTGAGAATTGACACAAAGTTGCATATTCTTAAAAAGTATTTTTAGTACTTGTAAAGATGAAACCAGACTAGACTGCTTATATATTACCTCGTGTTCCTTGAGCTTTTTGTCCAACTCCAAAAAGTTCTCTTCAGAGTCGTATTGACCCGGGTGGTAAAAACATCTTTCAAGAAACTGGTCCATCTTTTCACCACAGTTCTCCCTAAAAAATGCCATCCAAACGATTAGCAAAACCACAAGGCCCAACAAACACCGTTCACAAAACAAATATAGCATATCAAAAAACGGAACAGTCTTCACCTTTGGTCAATTCTGCATGTAAGTGTCTTGCTAACCATAGTTCTAAGCTCAGCATCACTCATCTTACTTCTAGCATATCCAAATATTGTAAAATGCTGTCAACGACAAAAAGACGGAATATGCGTTAATAGGCGTTCATGTTTGACGTTTTAATTGTTGGACTAGACATGAAAAAAAGAGTACAGACCTCAGGGAGGCAACCTTCGTAATAAAGTGCAAAAAGTGCTGGAAATATCTTCTTCTTGGCAAGGTCACCAGACGCTCCAACCACGGTTATACTAACCGTTGACTTGTCTTTATTAACGTCAAAATTAGCAATGTCTATGCTATCTTCTGGAGGTGTAACAGGTGGGACGGATAATATTCCATCTTTCAATATGTTAACAGGACCGTCATTCTCATCAGGTGTTGATTTCATGGTTGCAGCACCTAACATGTTCAAGATTCACATAAGAGCCAAAAATAACTGAAAATCAATATTTACTCTAGGTCAAATTGTCAACACATCAATGCACTCAAAGACCAAAACCGCCATTTTTGAAATAAATTAGATGATACCTAGTGTTATGGTTTACCTCAAAGTCAACATTGGCATACATATATTAAGGAAAATGCTATTTCCTCCTACAAATTGTTCCTACTTGTCCTCCTACTCACATGATCCTGACAAGTGTCAGAATTGACGGCTTGGATGCAGAGAGAGAATGAGTGGAAAATATATATATAATATTGTTGTTGTGTGTAGGAGGATTAGTAGGAGGATATTGTAGGAGGCTTTAGCAACGCTCATATATTAAACATCCCAAAAAGATACGTTTTTATAGACATAAGTTAAGCACATAAGTTGAGCACACAAGCATAAGTTGATAAGCTCATAAGCCCAACACTACGAGCTTATTAGCTTTTCAAAAGTTCAATAAGGCTATAAGCTTAAACAAACAACCCCCTTAAATCTAAAAAATTAATTTGCAATATTTCGTCTCTACGTTTTAAAAGAAGATGAATAGCATCCTTGAATCCCCAAATCCCACATTCTTGTGTATACAAAGTCGACAACTCGACAATATGGTCACTGACGCGTCTTCCTAGTTCACTGACAACTAACAAACTCTTGCGGGACCTCTTAGATCCTAATAACTTTGTCATCAACATCCGAACCACCTCGGATGGTGTTACATGTTGACACAGACAAAAGCCTCCCATTTTTCGCCATGAACAAATTCATTTTCGATCACCATTACAAGCCCAATACCACAATCATTATTACTTATATTTAATAATATAACACCCTAATATGATTAATAAAAGTCAACATAGTGACACAGATACAAAATGCCAAGAAATAATTAGATGCTACACCTACTCACCTAGCCACCTTTTATTTACTCTCTCTATTAACAGTATAGAACAGTTTCTTATCAGTTTTTGTTCCGTATTTTTTGTTTTTTTATTTTCTGTATTTTCTGTCAAACTTTATATTTTCTGTTTCGTAGTAACACAAATATGATTAATAAAAAGTCAACAGATATAAATATGTCTTATGTTCATTTACAAAACAAAACATAAAAAAATTAAGGAGCTAATAATTAGTGAAATTAAATAGCATAAATTAGGTATGACCAAAAAAAAAAAAAAAAAAAGTAACTAACTAACCATCTTGAAGATGAACAGCTTTAATGATTGATGACCCATTAGATGTTTGTTTCAAAGACACCTTCCTCGTACGACATCTTTTAGGATTAACCAAGGATGACAAACAAAAACGTTGTTGGTCAATCCTGTTTATATTAGCAGAAGATGTTGGACAATGTGTTGATTGAGAAAAAGTAGCAGCCATTTTTTAGAAAATAAAAAAACAAACAAACACTAATAAGTGGATGGATGGATTGGAAATGAGAAAAAAATGGTTGTTAAAATGGAGTTACGGAGGGGACGATGAAGTCCCTTGATAACTCCGAAGAGTTGTGTGTCTGTTTGAAGTGACCAAACTCAACTCATTAACTATGTTTATGTCGATCTATCTATGTGTTCGCCGTCTTTTTGTTATAAGTAAGTAGTACACTTTTGACCTTTTTATGGGCTTAGTTGTTTCATCTTGTTGGGTTTATTTTTGGTGACTAGATGGTTTCATATTGTTGGGCATAACATTTTCCTTCTTATGGGATTAACGGGCCAAAACATAATCATGGATATATACAATAATGTTCATGAGTACTAGCGGTGAGCATTATAGATCCCGCGAACGTATTTTGATCCGGTCCTTGTTTTACTATTTTGCTTATTTTCGGTTCTCGGCTTGTTTCGGTCTCGCACAACCGGCTATTATACATTATTGGACAGGACCGTACTGACTCGAACCTAGACCAAACATTGTGTTCATAAACCCTATCCGTTACTCTCACGTCCTACAATAAAACATTGTGTTCTCGAGTTATGTACCAAGTCGGTTTTTGGTTCGTTCCGGTCTGGTTTTCATACTGTGATCAGCCCTATCCGTTAATCTCACGTCCTACAATAAAACATTGTGTTCTCGAGTTAGATTTAAGGAAGAAAAAGAAAGAAAGTGAAAAGGAAATAGTAACGGTTGTGTTCTTTAGTAGCATTTAAAGAGGAAAAAAATGGACTGAAAATTAGTATGATTTGGTTGATCTTTAAAGTAAAGTGTTTCCTTTCAATTTTGAGAAAAAAATATTTACTTCACATTACTTTGCTTTTCTTTACTAACAAAACTCACGAACACAGTGTAAATGTTAAGACTTTTTGACTCTCCTAACTTACAATGATAATCCTTAACTAATTGTTGTAAAAGACTTTCATCATACAACTATCTTTTGAGTTACAAATTGTGAACGCAACTTTTCGGGTCAAAGGATCATATGCATCCCCCAATGCAAATCACAAACTATCAATGTTATTTACTCCGTTGTTTCTATTTGTATGTTATGAGATCTCACACTGATAAACAACACAAACCTTGTTATGAAGCACCAATCACTCATCTTCGGGTCTGTGCATTTCTCACTAATGTCATGCATGATCCACTGTGATCGGGGCGAGACCATAAAATGTCATCAAAACATAAAATCATAAAAACCTAAGCCGAATTGAATCTGTCGACCAATACAACCAAACCAACCAAGTTGTTTAACTATAGTACTTAATTTTACTCAACAAAACATACATATTAAAATAGTGACATTTTTTTTTTTTCTTTGAACGAAATAGTGCTACTTGTTAAGAATAAAAAAAAAAGTATATCACTAACAATCATGACGTCAATGATTCATACCTATCATGACTTTTACACGACTAAAAAGTCTTGCTTAGGTAAATTAAAAATAAAAATAAAACTCAGTTCTAAAAATAAATAAATAACATTGTGTTTCATTAAATTGACATTATTTTTTTCCTTTTAAATTTAGTCTTGTGCAATCGTTAAATTATGGGAGGTGATTATTCTTCAAATTGATTGGCACACTCTAATTTAGAGCCAATCAATTAAGGGAATGTGCAAATCACCTCCATTAAGTTATGCAATTCTATCATAGTTTTAATAAGTGTCCAGTAGTAAGTATTTGTTTTGTGTTTGACTGAAGTGACATTCTGTGCGACTGCGATGTTTTTTGTGAGATTGTTTTGTCCGATCGTGAAAAAAACATAAAATGTCACTGCAGCCAAACATAAAACGTATAACTTTCATTGGACACTTGTTAAAAATAAGATAGAGTTACACGGTTTAACACTTGCACAAGACTAAATTTGAAAGAAGAAAAAAGTAACTAGACCATGATCTATATGGTTGACCAAGCTAAATAAGAAGCTTTATGTGTCTTAAAGCTTTTTAGACAAGAAAAGATTATCGTTACAACCAAAGTGACATGGTTTTTACATAGTCAAAATCGCACCAATAAATTGTGAAAAAGAATATTCTAGAAAAACTAAAAAGCATCTCCCGCCATAACTAAAACCCAAAAAACACACCTACCCGCCCATACCCATTTTTCACACACACCAACCAACAAATTGACCAATAACAGCCCTCCACGTGTCATCCCACTTGTGGATTAAAAAAAGTAACGCCCATTTGTACCCACGGCTCACATTAGCACACACCCTCGAACGGTCATAACACCAATATTTTTATTAGTTTTTTCTTTTTAATTAATGGGGGTATTATGAAATTATTTTAGTAAAAACAAAGTTTACTTTACAAATCTTTTTTACTCAATATAAGGGAAAAGGAGTACAACTGTGTATAAAAAGATGATGTTAGAAAAAAACAAAGTTTACTATTTAGATAAGCGAGATAATTTGCACACTTCATAAAATTATTAGGACATTCTAGTTTAGTGTGTTTAGATATTTATACCCTCACTGTTACCTTTACATTTTCACCCATGTGAGGGTATAAATGTCCAAACATCAGTGTTGCAAAAATCGGCCTACAAGGCCGATTAATCGGCGATTACAAGCTACAAGGCCCTGGAACTTGGAGAGATTTACAAGGTAATCGGCCGATTAATCGGCGATTACAAGGTTTAGGGCCGATTAATCGGCTAAAAATCGCTACAAGGCCCTCGACCGCCTCAGTACCGATTCACGATTTTTGCAACATTGCCAAACATACTAAATTGGAGTGTCCCAATCAATTGAGTGAGTGTGCAAATCATCTGCCTTTAGATAAACTTATTAGTCCCTCCGTCTGATAATAAGTGTTTATTTGGCTTTTTTTGAGTTTGTTTTTTCAACTTTGACTATAAATATTTTTATTTGTATTATATAATATTTGATGAAAATTATAACAAATAAAAATATATTTAAAACTCAATCCATTCATATATTTTTCATCAAGTGTTATATAATATAAATAAAAATATTCATAGTCAAAGTTTAATAAAAAAAAAATTAAAAAAGTCAAAATAGACACTTATTATGAGACGAAAATAGTAATCAATAACAAAAAAAGCAATATATTAAGATCAGTTACATTTTGAAAATTTTAGTAGTTTCATTAAATGTTGTAGTAAAAAATAAAATTCTATCAAGATCCCGTGATAATGCGGTATCCCATAATCCCATCCATGTTAACATGTGATATTGAAAAAACATACTATGTTTGGTGAAACATATTAGTAGCAACTAGTAGAATTAGTTAGCAGTAATTAGTTACAGTGACTATTAACAATATATTTTTATTTAATAAAATCATTTAGTCATTTACCTGTGGCTATAATTTTAAATTATAAAATGTCATAAAAAGACATATAAACATAAGATTTTGCTAAACATAGTCTACGGTCCTCGATCTGTTCCAATCTTACTCAAAACCGGTCATTATACTATTAAGGTACAAACCAAATATGCATGGCCTAACATTTAATGCATAACCCTTAAGGTTACGTTTATCTTTTCCGTTAACATAAAAATGGTTTACATAAATGGTAAGAGCATATATATAATTTGAGAGCAATAACACAGACATAAAGATCTTAACGGTTTTTCACGAAAGCAGTTACACAAAATTAAACCACTAAATGATTGTTGCTAAATAAGATTTATATTTAAACTAGGGTCGAGTATAACAGATCGTGGACCATACCAAAACGAGAAACATGCCTGAATTCACCGATCTGATCAGACATAAAGGAACGTATTTCAGTCCGATCACCGGTCAACTCTTTTCCTCATATTTGGTCCCAGATCTATTCCAATCTTACACAAAACCAATCATTATACTTAGACCAAACCGACCATAACCTGAATCAAACATTTTGATCTAGTCCTCAGTCCGATATTTTCAGCCGAATCGATTTTCAAACCGTGTTGAGCCCTAATTTAAAGACTAGTTGCTAATTCTCCAAAATGATACAGTACTTCCTAGTTCCTATACCCATATTACAAAATGGACATGAAACAGGCCCTGGCTCACATTAGCACAGACCCTCCAAACGGTCAAATCACCAGATAACCCCATTTCCCCATTCTCTCTCTCTCTCTCTCTCTCTCTCTCACACACACATTTCTCTCTCTCTCTCTGCAAATATTCATCCTTGAAACCCCCAAAAAACACAAAGAGGAAATTAGGCGTTTTTAATCCAGTAAAAACCAATAAAATTAAGCAAAAACATTTTTATAAAATTAAGACAAATGGGTAAACTAATCTGCGATTCAACCACATCTCCTGTCCCATGGAAAGACCCCACCACCACACCATCACCACCAATCCCACCCGTTGAGTCATTTCATAATAAAGACGATGCTGACGTGGCACCTCTTCTTTCTTCTTCTTCATGGGATGACGTCTCAGGTAAAATCTTGGATCTGTTGTGCATAAAAATTGAATCTTTTTTAGTTTTTTTATATATTTTTTGGAATTTATTTATAAAAAAGTTTATATTTTTATGTATATTTGGATCTTGTATATTGGTTTTTATAAAAATTCAACCTTTTGTATAAAAATGATTTTTTCTTTAAATGTATATTTGGATCTCAGATTTGTTTATAAAAATGAGCTTGTTATTTATTTATTTTTTATTTTTTTAATATTATTTTGGTTTATAAAAATTCAATCTCATGTATAAAAATGTTTTTTATATATATATACTAGGATCTTAGATTTGTTTATAAAAAGGAGCTTGTTATATTTATAAATATTATTTTGGTTTATAAATATTGAAGATTTTTTATATATATTTTGTTGGGAATTAAAAAAAAAAAAAAAAAAAAAAAAAGTTTCTATATTTTTATATAAATTTGGATCTTTTTTATAAATTTTTATAAAAAAATATGATGCTGACGTGGCAGCCTGTTGGATGACGGTCAGGTTTGGAAGACCAACAAAAAACCCACCTCAAAAAGCTCCAAAACAAAGGCATACTATGGAAGAACAAAGATGCTGACGTGGCAGCTGTTATAAGGCTGAGTCACGGTGGTGACGTGGAAGCAGACGGCAACTGTCTATTCACGGCGTCAAAGAAGGCCATGGGGCTGGAGATAACGGCGAAAGAGCTGAGAAGAAGGGCGGTCAAGAGGTTTGTTGATGACGTCAGCAGTCAGGGGAATGACGTCATTGATGAGGTCATCAAGCATTTGTACGCGCCGGATTTGAGATCAGGGTGGGGGGTTAGTTTTGTGCAGGAGGTGAAAATGTTGGCCAAGAAAGATGATAGGGAGTGTTTGGATCAGGGGATTAATGAGCTTGTTGATCTTGGTATGCAAAGGTATATAAAAAGTTACCGTCTTTTTTATATATTAGGAGTTCGTTTGGTTACATATTTTGATCTGCATTTGCGCTATGTTTATCTATTTTGATATTGTATATGATAACACGTAAATGTTGGATCTGTTTTATAAGTTTTAGATTGGTTTAAAAAGATTGATGATAACATGTAAATGTTGGATTTGATAATTTATAAAAAGTTAATATTGGTATGCAAAGGTATAACAAAAAGTTACTACCTTTTTTATTTGTTTTATACTTTTATATATATGGATCTTCACTTGATGTGCATTTGTTTATAAATATTGATAATGATATGCAAATCTTAGATCTGTTGTTTATAAAAATCCCGAGTCTTTTTTATTAGTGTGTATTTGAATCCTGATATGCTTTTGTTTATAAGGTCCTATGTTTATTTGTGTGTTTTGACCGTTTGATTGATTAGCGAGTCTGTGTGTGAATTGTTTTCTGAGTCCTTAAATCTGGTCTAAGTTATAAGTGTAGGAATTTTTATGCAAGTTTCTTGAGGCATGTATTTCAAGATTGTAACGTGATGACTTGATTCAGTTGTTTTGTAAAATTAGGACAGACAACATTTTGTAAATCTTGACTGTTAAGTCTTCATGTAAATTGTTTCATAAGTCGGTTAATGGAGTCTAAAATTATATCGAAATATCAAATGTAGTGACTGGATTGGTAAGATTAGGACAAACACTGTTTTGTATGACTGAAAGGTCAAACCTTTTTATTTGTTTTTAGTTGTTTATACGGATCTTAATTTGCATTTGTTTATAAGGATTTAGTTTGGTTTATAAAGATTGATAATTGATAATAACATGCATATATGAGATATTTTGTTTACATTTGGGTTGTCAGCCTTTAATCGATCTGTTGTGTAATACTCTATTGTGTTTTAAGCTATTAATTTGGAATATTTATGTTTTGGAAATGTATATCAGATATAATTTAGCAAATTACACGTGCCGATAGTATGTATGCGAGTTTTCTGAAATCTATATCAGAAGACTCTTAAATGTAACGACTCCATTGGAGTTTTCTGAAATCTATATCAGAAGACTCTTAAATGTAACGATTCGATTGGTTAGTGACATTAGTCAAAACACCATTTTGGTATATGATTCTTTCTGAAATATTAGCAATTATCTAAAATCTGAAAAGTTTTGATTTTGATTCTTTTTGAATGTGCTGATTAATGTATTGGATGTTAATTTGCAGAGAATTGGCTGCCGAATCTATTTATAAGGAGAGATGTATTGCAGTGGACAATGGTGAAAACTGGGCAAAGTATATGTCGATATCTGGGTCTCCAGATGACGAATACAACATCATTACTTTGCAATATACAGAGGAAGGTCTATTAACTGTAGACGAGAATAGAGAAGGCCATGCTGCAGCTTTTGGCGATGATATAGCAATTGAATGTCTTGCTACTGAGTTCAAAAGAGAAATTTATGTGGTATGCTCTCTTCTTTTACGCCTTTTATATGTGGCGTATGTGCAATTTCGACTTTGAGTGTGTGTATGTTAGTAACAGATATGTTTTACTTGATGGATGTGCTACTTGCTAAAAATCGTTTTTTTGCTTTTCTTCTCAAATTTATGGTCCTGTGGTAGACGTTAGTACTTACAGTTTTACCATCTACTGAATATAGGTGCAAGCACATGGTTCGGATGCTATGGTCGATGAAGATAATTGTGTCTTTTTCCTTCCACACCGTCCAAGGAGTGAAATTTGTGGACCACCTTTCTTTCTCTTCATGAAAGGAACAGGTATTTGAACATTTCATCATACACGTTATATTTATTTAATTGAATGCTCCCTCATAATAATGTCCGTTAGAAGTATAATTCGTTTTGGGGTTGAATTCTTTGCTTGTGTTGAGGTGATTTGAAATTCTAACGGATCTTGAAAATTTAATGCAGCTTGGTGTGGAGCAGGGGGTGATCACTACGAGCCTCTCATTGCTCATTCTTCTTCGGTCGTATCTCATGAGAAAGTTGCATTGGTGCTTTGAGTGGGCATCATCCGTGATTGGGAGTTTTTTCTTTGGCAGTTTTGGGCGTAGAGATGTGAGTTAGAATTAGGCATTTTTTTCCAGATTTTTGCTATGGATGAAGACTGTTCATCTGTGTGAGGCGCAATCATTTCTTTTTGATTAGAAAAAAATTGGACCTTTATGAAATTTTTGGTAAGTGTAGTAAGCCGGCTTTTGTCGTTGTTGTTGGAGTCATCTCAGGCAGGAAGTGGTATAGAATTTATGGTTGAGAAAGGTTAAGTTCCGAGGATTAGCTTTGCTTTGTTTGTATTGGTCTCGGTACTATTCTTGTCTAAGCCAGGAATCGTGCCGGTTTGTTTGTTTGTTGTAGCCGAATGGCATATTTTACAATTTAATGGCAAAATGACCCCTTTTTTGTTGTCCATGGTGTTTTCTGGAGGCTTTACATTTCATCAACATTTGCTGTGTGACTAAACACTTGCTTTGGTCAGTTTGTTTTAGCTATGAGATACAACTTATGAAACAACAATGAAGCAATATAATCTCGAATGTCTAGACTCATGAGGTACTATGAATTGACACGTCTGGAAAATTTTCAGCCAGAAAAACTTGAACCAAGGAAGCCTGACAACCTGAAAAGTTTAACACTCTTTCTTTGCCACAATAAGGTGGTGTTTGTTTCAGCTTATATAACGTGCTTATGGCTTTATTGGTTTTCGGCTTATGTTTCATAAGCTCACTTTTTGTGCCTTATTTTGAAACTTTCTGGCTTAGATAAGCTTATTATAAGCCGAAAAGTTTCAAATAAGCCACAAAAAAAGAAGAAAGCTTATGAATCATAAACCGAAAACCAAATAAGCCAACAAACACCCCTAAGATTCGGGACGATCCAAGGTTTTTTGATTGATATTTTTCTTCTTCTAGGTATATGCATTGTCATCACTTGTTTTAAGTGTCTCTTGAGGATATTAGATTTTTCCCTTTATGAGACAGGTGCATTATGGTAAATGGAGATGGCGTTATCTTAATGAGACAAGTGTGTTATGGAGGAAGGTAATTAGCAAAACCCATGGTTCTAACGGCGGTTTTGAGGCAGTTAGTGGATATGGGCAGAAAGCTGATGTTTGGGCAATCTTATGGTTGTTGCTCGGAGTCAAATCAAATGGGAATTTCTCTTTTCAATCTTATGGTTAAGAAAGTTTCAAGTGGTAATCAAACTCGCTTATGAGGTGATGCTTGGATTAAAGATCACGGTCCTTTAAAGTTTAGTTTTCCGTGACTATTTGCTCTTGAAACGAATATACATTGTTTAGTGGCTGGGAGATGGGCTTTATTTAATGGCGATTGGCAAGGAATGTAGGCTTGGAGAAGACAACCTAGTGGTTGCGCATTGGATGATCTTTCTTCTCTATCCTATCTTACAATGGGCTTGTTCTCGACATTTCCCGTGAAGATAATTGGTCTTGGTCCTTAGATGAATCAGGTTCCTTTTCCGTAAGGTCGCTATGCAAGACTATACAATCAAATCTCTTTATTATTGAGATTGAATCTCCGTCTTTTAAGTGGAACTCATGGTCCCGAAAGGTAAATATTTTGTGCTTGGCAGGTTGATCTAAATCGTCTCCCAACAAATTCCAATTTGATGTAGCGGGGAGTGTACCTTCCTTCTTCTATCTGTGCTTTTTGTTGTTCGGATGAGGAGACTAGAGATCACTGTTTTCCCTTATCAAAAGATCATTTGGTTTAAAATATGCATTCGGTGGAGTTATCCCTCCTCTTTTAACCCCTCTCCCGCGGACATTATTTCTGGAAATGTCGCATTTCTTAAAGACAAATGGGTGAATAACCTATTTCATGCTCTTTGCTTTTATTCGATTTGCATATTTGGAATTGGAGGAACAAAATTTATCACGTGTTCTCAGAAAACATTAGATTCGTAACTCTCCTATAGGCCTCAAACAGAACATCTAATAATCGATTCTCAGAAAAACATTGGATTCATAACCTAGCTAGTGATTTGAACATCTCGTAGTTCTTTTGGAATTAAAGTTGAATTTGTTATAATTAACGAGGCCTATGTAAGTATAATTATCAAACTTTATAGTAAAGATAACGATTATAGAGGAAGAAGTAAAAAGAAGTAAAGAACAATATGGAAACTGATCTTTGGTGTATCTCATTTCGTTACATCCATGTAATATTTATACTACAAACATGCATGCACTATTACTTTGCCATGCACTACACTTATTAGGGGGACAATTTACGTACATCTTTTTGACAAATGTGGAAATCCACATAGTAACCAATAATGCAATACCTTGTACAGTATTTGACCATTCATAACANTTCGATATCCTGTCTTACAATGAGCTTGTTCTCGACATTTCCCGTGAAGATAATTGGTCTTGGTCCTTAGATGAATCAGGTTCCTTTTCCGTGAGGTCGCTATGCAAGACTATACAATCAAATCTCTTTATTATTGAGATTGAATCTCCGTCTTTTAAGTGGAACTCATGGTCCCGAAAGGTAAATATTTTGTGCTTGGCAGGTTGATCTAAATCGTCTCCCAACAAATTCCAATTTGATGTAGCGGGGAGTGTACCTTCCTTCTTCTATCTGTGCTTTTTGTTGTTCGGATGAGGAGACTAGAGATCACTGTTTTCCCTTATCAAAAGATCATTTGGTTTAAAATATGCATTCGGTGGAGTTATCCCTCCTCTTTTAACCCCTCTCCCGCGGACATTATTTCTGGAAATGTCGCATTTCTTAAAGACAAATGGGTGAATAACCTATTTCATGCTCTTTGCTTTTATTCGATTTGCATATTTGGAATTGGAGGAACAAAATTTATCACGTGTTCTCAGAAAACATTAGATTCGTAACTCTCCTATAGGCCTCAAACAGAACATCTAATAATCGATTCTTATAAAACCATTGGATTCATAACCAAGTGATTTGAACATCTGGTAGTTCTTTTGGAATTAAAGTTGAATTTTGTTTGTTTATGTTTTAGTTTTAGTATTTTACCATCTTTCTTCTTTTCTTTTCCTCACAGCCTTTTTGTTGCATCATTTTTTTTGTTCGCCCTTTGTGGGCTTAATGTATCCTCCCTCTAAAAAAAAAAAGAAAAATTGTTAGGCTAAAGGATTTTAGGTCCTCGAAGCCACAATTGGACCAAGCCCCAAGAAATTAACATGGGCCTATGTAATTTTAAGAAATGAACAAACAAAACAATTTATAGTCAAACCCATGAACGCACCACGCACGTGTAGATCGAGATTGTGATCATTTGTACTAGGACCAAGAACAAAACACACGACCAGTCCATACATACATGATACATTGCATGGATATTGAGATTACGAACTTATGATAAGCATTAAAAATCTCTTTTTTATTACAAAGTGTCAGATGAGTACGTGCACATACCACGTGGACACAAATCTCATATGAAAACGACACGTATTATATATATCACCTCCATTGTGACATCACCACATTTGCTTATTATTATGCTTCACATCTTTTCTCTTTATCTCCTCTACGAATATTGCGGTCCTTCATTAAGTTTGACTCTCAAGAACAAGTAAGATCATGTATTGTTTCTACTTATCTTTATGTTGGTTTTATAAGGTCATGTTTGGCAACAAGCGTTAATGAAGCGTTTAGGAGCGACAAGCGGTAAGCATTTAGATGAAAAGCTTATTTGGCAACATCTCTAATAGCGGTTGAAACTATCCTAACCGCTCCAAAATGAAATGCTTCTTGGATGAGCTTTCCATAATTGGTCCAAGTGTTTAGATACTGAAATTACATATATACCCCATTTGTTTAATCATTTATTTTATTTCAATGTGTATATGACCTTTTTCGTAATTTTACACTTTATAATTACTGCTACAGCTCCGTTACCAAACATGTTTTTTAAATAAACAACTGCTGCTTACAGCTTACTGCTTACTGCTACTGCTACGTGTCGCCAAACATGGCCTAAGTTAGTTGATACAATTATATATATGTTTCCATGCATGCTCAATTCATTTTTTTGTCTAGAGATTATATTGTTGAATATAGATGTGGTTCTACACTTTATCATGAGTACGTACTAGAGAAAATGCCAAACTAGTGAAATTTAGTATTAGCCAATGCGATCCTACTAGATGTAGCAAGAATCAATGCAAAATAACTCTTAACTATAAACAAACTTAATTATACTTTGCCAAATATGTAACCGCGTAAAGTTAAGCTTTTTTTGGCTCTGATGTACACGACCTAAATGGTAAGGTCTGTTTGACTTTTCCAGGACCATATGAAGATGCTCAGTCAACGAGGTTTGAACTTGTCTCTCCTATGAGACATTCCGGCCACCTTAGTCTTTAGCACTAGGCCAACTCTTGAGATTTGCTAAATATGTTCATGAACATGCTCGATGACCAAAATACCATTTCATTTCTTTTTATAGCTTTGTCAGTATTTGGCGCTAACTGAATCTATATATGTTCGAGTTTGGTAGACGTCTCAAGTAGTTACGATAGTTGGATGCTTGGTTCTTAAATATATTGTACTTTGTATATTTGATTCACAAATCTAGTTTAGCACTTAGTTAAGTCCAAAATCTCATGTGTTAATAGTTCTTTTTGACTTAACAGGGTAATAGACTGTTTATTATTGCAACTTCGACACTAAGTCGCACCATTAAGATTTAAGTTTAAGAAAAATGTCGGGTGTATCCCTTGCTGTAGCTCCCCGGTCAGAACCCGATGAAACATCACCCACAACTGCAAACCAAAAAACCCAACACCACCGCCAACAACAACAAACCGCGGTGGGTGGTATAATGGGATCTTTACGTGTAATCGAACTTCAGTTAGTAGCTTTCATTATGGTATTCTCAGCTAGTGGTCTAGTCCCACTTTTTGACCTCGCCTTTCCCGTCTTCACCACCATTTACCTCCTTATCCTATCACGCCTAGCATTCCCGGGTCATGGCACGTCAACAACTTCAAAAGAACTATATCAAGGAAATCGGATCTTTCGAGCCTATGTTATATTGGGCACCACAGTTGGATTGTTTTTACCATTGGCTTATGTCTTGGGTGGGTTTGCAAGAGGGGACGAGCATTCTCTACAGTCAGCAACACCACATTTGTTCTTGCTTTCGTGTCAGATATTGACGGAGAATATTATAAGTGGGTTGTCGTTGTTTTCACCTCCTGTAAGAGCTTTGGTACCAATGTTGTATACCGTCAGACGAATCTTTGTTATCTTGGATTGGGTTCAAGATGTTTGGCTTAACAAGTCCCTCTCCCCGACGGCTGAAATGAAGGTAGCTCACTTTCATTTTTGGACAGTTTGTTCTGTTTTTATTTTTCAATATTTGGTTATTCTGTTGGACTAATGTCACAAATTAATAATGTACTTATACAGTAGTTGTCGACTATATAACAGTTTCTTGCCTGTACGACATTTTTCGGAAACTACTCTACTATAATGCTTTTTGAGATTTACCAAACCACTGTATTATGTTTGATAGCTGACATTTGTGTTTGTTGGAGCAGGATGTTGCATGGTTTTGGTTTGGAAGGGTATTATCTGTGGTGAATCTCGCATACTTTTCCATCAATCTGTTTGGGTTTTTAATTCCAAGGTTCCTCCCAAAAGCATTTGATCAATACTTCAGGGAGAAAAGCGAGATCCAAACGAAGATGAGGGAGGATAGTCAGTTTACTACTGTACATCGTGCACAATCACCTACAGATAAGAAGTCCGATTAATTCTGCATGCTTGAAGTAGGAACGTACTGAAAGTAAGTCGATAGGACTAGTTTGATGTCAGTTGAGTTGGTGGTTTGTTCTTGTAAATAATCGATAACTTGATGGGTTCTAGTTAAGCTTTTAGTACTAGCTAGTATCAAGGCTAAATCTGTAAGGCCTTTATGTACAAGGGACATTAGTCCTTCCATCTCTGGATTTTATGAACTTTCCTTAGGTATAGCACTGATGTTGTGTATTGCTATTTCATTCAAATCTTTGTAAATACCTTCATCGGTATTGAACCATTGAACATGTATAGTGGTGTTACACTGAACATGTATAGTGGTGTTACACAACATTTAGTGGTGATACTACACTTGTTACATGTTTGGTCGCTACCAATCACCGTCTTTGCTAGTCGTCTTCCTCAGTCCCTCACATACTTGATCAAAAATTTATTTTTGATCGAGAAGCACGATTGTAAGAAAATCGTATCTTCTTGTGACTTTGTAACTCGCAGCAACATAAGGATAGACAAGTCGATACAAACCATCATCATGCATCATAGTGCAAGTGAAGTAATATAGCCCGCAAGAATAATTCCATTTAATGTATTAGATGCCGAAATGCAAACAAGTAACAAGTAACTTCACACTTGTTCCGTCACAGCTCACAGAAATGTAAACAACAAACTTTGTTCCCTGAAAGTAGGGGCATATTCACCAATTTACCGATATAAATGGGTCGGTTTGGGTTAAGTTTCTTCCCTAAAGGGTCAAACGGGTAATCTAAACATTTAATTACAAATGAAAGATTCTTAACTCGTGAAATGTGTTAAAAATTCATTGACCTCCTAGCTAGTGGCTTTATTTAAGATATGTTGAACATAACCATGAGTAAATATAGTGGCTTTATTAAAAGATATGTTGAACATAGCGATGAGTAAAATTAGAAAACTAACGAGCAAGTGTTCATACGGCGTTCCTGTAGGAATTTCATGTGTGCACGGTACAACATATAAACTAATACAACTAATCATTTCATGGACCTACGGGTTACACATTAACATGAACTTGAAACCATATTTAATATACACGTAAACATTCATGGCAAGGGTTATCGGTTAATTAAGCTATGAGTTTAAGTTAATGGGAAAACAACACCAAATNTTTCAAGGAAACCGGATCTTCCGAGCCTATGTTATATTGGGTACCACAGTTGGATTGTTTTTACCGTTAGCTTATGTTTTGGGTGGCTTTGCAAGGGGGGACGAGCATTCACTTCAGTCGGCAACACCACATTTGTTCTTGCTTTCATGTCAGATATTGACAGAGAATATTATTAGTGGGTTTTCGTTGTTTTCACCTCCTGTGAGAGCTTTAGTACCTATGTTGTATACGGTTAGACGGATCTTTGTTATATTGGATTGGGTTCAAGATGTTTGGCTTAACAAGTCCCTCTCCCCGACGGCTGAAATGAAGGTAGCTCACTTTCATTTTTGGGCAGTTTGTTCTGTTTTTATTTTTCAATATTTGGTTATTCTGTTGGGCTAATGTCACAAATTAATAATGTACTTATAGTTGTCGACTATATAACAGTTTCTTGCCTGTACGACATTTTTCGGAAACTACTCTACTATAATGCTTTTTGAGATTTACCAAACCACTGTATTATATATGTTTGATAGCTGACATTTGTGTTTGTTGGAGCAGGATGTTGCATGGTTTTGGTTTGGAAGGGTATTATCTGTGGTGAATCTCGCATACTTTTCCATCAATCTGTTTGGGTTTTTAATTCCAAGGTTCCTCCCAAAAGCATTTGATCAATACTTCAGGGAGAAAAACGAGATCCAAACGAAGATGAGGGAGGATAGTCAGTTTACTACTGTACATCGTGCACAATCACCTACAGATAAGAAGTCCGATTAATTCTGCATGCTTGAAGTAGGAACGTACTGAAAGTAAGTCGATAGGACTAGTTTGATGTCAGTTGAGTTGGTGGTTTGTTCTTGTAAATAATCGATAACTAGCTAGTATCAGGCGAAATCTGTAAGGCCTTTATGTACAAGTGACATTAGTCCTTCCATCTCTGGATTTTATGAACTTTCCTTAGGTATAGCACTGATGTTGTGTATTGCTATTTCATTCAAATCTTTGTAAATATCTTCATCGGTATTGAACCATTGAACATGTTATAGTGGTGTTACACAACATTTAGTGGTGATACTACACTTGTTACATGTTTGGTCGCTACCAATCACTGTCTTTGCTAGTCGTCTTCCTCAGTCCCTCCTAACAAATGTCTCCGACATACTTGATCAAAAATTTATTTTTGATCGAGAAGCACGATTGTAAGAAAATCGTATCTTCTTGTGACTTTGTAACTCGCAGCAACATAAGGATAGACAAGTCGATACAAACCATCATCATGCAACATAGTGCAAGTGAAGTAATATAGCCCGCAAGAATAATTCCATTTAATGTATTAGATGCCGAAATGTAAACAAGTAATAAGTAACTTCACACTTGTTCCTTCACAGCTCGCAGAAATGTAAACAACAAACTTTGTTCCCTGAAAGTAGGGGCATATTCACCAATTTACCGATATAAATGGGTCGGTTTGGGTTAAGTTTCTTCCCTAAAGGGTCAAACGGGTTAATTAATCTAAAAATTTAATTACAAATGAAAGATTCTTAAATCATGTGAAATGTGTTGAAAATTCATTGACCTCCTAGTGGCTTTATTAAAAGATATGTTGAACATAGCGATGAGTAAAATTAGAAAACTAACGAGCTAGTGTTCATACAGCGTTCCTGTAGGAATTTCATGTGTGCACGGTACAACATATAAACTAATACAACTAATCATTTCATGGACCTACATACGGGTTACACATTAACATGAACTTGAAACCATATTTAATATACACGTAAACATTCATGGCAAGAGTTATCGGTTAATTAAGCTATGAGTTTAAGTTAATGGGAAAACAACACCAAGTGTATTTTGGTCTTTTGTGTTGGACGACCAAAAGTGAGGGAAGGAGGGTAATGAGATTTCAAATTAGTTTAAAAGAGTTTTGTGATTTTAGGAAAGTCATAAAATTAGTTATGGTGATTGATGGGATTATAGCTACAAGATCAAAACTCTTTCATTTGTCATAATTAGATTTTTATCACAAATCAAACCCCCCCCTCTCTCATCTCCTCCCCTCCTTGCCTCGGCCGACCAAAACCTAGCCAACACCACAACGTTTTGTGGTGTTTTCTTGCTTAGTTTCTCATCTCTAGTGTAGTGGTGATAAGCACGGGAGTTGTGAAAGGGACAAACTATCCGGTTTCTTAATCAAAGTGTAGGTGTGGACTTATTTAGAGAGTAATCTTATTAATCACCTAGTTCTTGGATGTGGACAATTAGGGTATGATAATAATTCGATTTTAGGTCTACTGTTCACTGAAAATCGGTTATTGATCATACCATCAAGGTACACATCTTGTTCCATTCGTTTATATATAATCTGTTATATTGTTATTATGGTTTTATATGATTAATCTCAAGATGCATAATAGATCTTTATTATCATTGAATGTTAAACATTGAATTCCCCGTGAGAGATACATTTTATTGATGCACTATTTATTAAAGGAATACATAGAAATCCTAATGGACCCACTGCCCACAAATCAGACTCGGGAATCCCAATCCGAGCGGCGCAACCGTGAAAGTTCGAGACTGGAGAAGTAAACATTGATAATAAAGCTAAAGAAAAAGATAACAACTTGTTGATTAAGAAGCTTTCATATTGAGTGATTTGTTGAACCATGATTTCCAACTTCCGGAGTTCTTTGTTATTCACACCGTAACCGGCTTCCCATTACCAACGTCTTCCATCACTTGAGGTCTCTTGCACAACATGAAGTTTCTGACCCCAAACGATCCAATAGCCTCCAATGGATTCAAAGCTTCAGTACCAGCAATGGGGCAATAAAGCACAAAATCATTAATATTTGAACCGAGAACTGGAAGCGTATGCTCAAGAGCATACGCCCTCAACGCAGTATCCATAACATTACCAACAACCCCTCTTCTTTAACCACAAAACCTAATGGGACCCGCACTTCCAATAACAGTAATACTTATAAAAAAACTGAAACTAAAAATTTATAAAACTACCAACGATCAACGACACAAATATCGACCGGTAATCAACAAACGGTGAAAATTAAACGTAAAAGTCGACTGGTATAATAACACCAATGATCGACTATAACCTATTACATACGCCGACCGGTTATCAACAAAAACCAACAATCGACGTAAAACGGAGAACGCGCCGGCTTGTTATCAACAAAACCAACGATCGACGAAAAACTAGGGTTTGGAGGAAGTGGTTTTAGGGTTTTGTGGATGATGAAGATTGGTAACAGTGATGTATACATGTGGTTATTTTGGTTGTTTTGATTAACGCGTGAATGATGGAAGTTAAGAAGTATGCAAATTAATGAAAGCTAGCAAACACCTTAGGATTTAATGCAAATACACTTACCATGCTTTTTAGGATTGAAAAGTGAATGTATTGATGAAAGGAGATCGACAGAGAACGAGTAGAGGATGGAGGCATGATGTTGGTGTTATAATTTTAAGGATAATAGATGGGGGTTAAGGTATGACGGGGTGGCATAGAGGCAGTGGTTTATGGTGGCTGATTAGGTCTCGACATCAAACCTGCTCATGATACCATGTTAAACATTGAATTCCCCGTGGGAGATACATTTTAATTATGCATTATTTATAACGACAATACATAGAAACCCTAATAGACCCATTGCCCACAAACCGGGCTTGGGCCGACTAATTATCTCTGATATTGAATTCGTTTGTGGTCAATCATATGTTATTAATCTCATTAGTTCATGTTTCCGTTGCGTATGATTTACATGTTTGATTGAAATAGTTTTAATCATGATTCTCAAATTTCCATTAGTGGCATCCGAGCTAGGCTTTATGTGTCTTGATAATTGTCATTGTTATTGCATGATAGATATGAATTTTTGATTGAATCGTGGGGTTTTATTTTGGTTTTGGTTGGGCTGATTTTCAGCCATGAGTTTCAACTACACAAACACATCTTTGATAATTTTTCATGTCTAAATTTGTGATAAAAGTTAACCATTGTTATTACATGTATTGATATAAGTATGTGGTTAATTTTGGTGTTTGGGAAACCTTCTTGTTGAGGCTGTTTTGAGCCGAATGGTTGCACACCCGAAACACTGAAATGTCATGGTTAATGTTGATGTTTGGTGTCTTAAACCGTGTTTAGTTGGGGCTGTTTTGGCTGTGGGTTTCACACATCCAAAACACAATCATAGAACATTTTATTTATTTGTGTCAATTTTGTGGTAACATTTGTATCAGTATTAGCTTGCATTAATCTTGGTGTTTAAGAGGTGTTGTTTCTTGTTCTTGTTAATTGTTTTTTATGATTGTTTAAACCTTGTTTTTATGATCATAAGAAACACACTTTAAAAACCATAAGATTGTTGTATACTTGTTGATATTGATCATGTAAATCATATGTGATTGTTTCTTGATTTTAATTAGATGAACATAACTTTTAAATATAACCATGTTGATATTGATTAGTGTTTTAGGACACTAAATGATTTAAAGAATATGTTATGGTTAATTGAAATAGAGTAAATTTTACTTCTTGGTTTTGGTTCATCATCACCCATAGATGTTTGTTGATTTTGATTATATGGACAAGTATTTTAATTATAAATATTTTGTTAAGTATTTAGTGTTTTAGGATACTAAATGGTTTAAAGACATGTCTTGATTAATTAAAACGGTGTAAACATTAGCTTATGATTAATTAATTGTCTATATGAGTAACCTAACCTGAATAGGCTTATTCGGGTTCAAGTTCGGGTCGGGTCCGGGTCAGGTCGGCCTTTTTAACACCCTTAGTTGGAATTGTTTAAGTTTACTATATTACTCTTAATCAAAATTGTTATTTACATAACTATATGGAAACATTAAATAATTGTCAAAAGGGAAAACTATATTTTCGTGACTTTTGCAAAAATCAAGATTGTAATAAATGTATTTTTTTTTAAGTGTGTTATTTGTGTGATGACAATAATTTTGAGACAGAAGTAATAGTAGTTTACTATTTATGGTTCTCACATATGCTATAAAAGGTGTATAAGGACAACATTTAACTAGCGATAATATATTAGGAAGTTACCGTGAAAGAAGATTTTCAAGCCACGGATACATGTCAAAGATAGCACATTCGTTGTGTAATTAGAAGCGGCCGTCTATAATCTACTACTACACAAACTCATAATGACACGGCGTACTTATGTAAACCACCAAATGCCACCACCACAATTTTACCCTAAAAAAATTGCAAGTCTGATTAAATCACACAGTTGCTCTAAAAAGGGAAAATAGGGTGTCTAATGGTGGTTACCATTCGTTTACATTATTCTAACAAGCTCACCATCTACCAGCAGGTGAACTTTTTTGGTCTCATTTGCTACATGTGCATGCATCATACCACATTGTTTGCCTTCTACAGTTCCAGTATCAGGTCTACACAAAAAGTTAGCATTAATGAGTCACATATAGTTATGTTAGTATCATATTGTTGTGCTTTCTATCGTAAAATGCTTGTTTCTCATGCAGTCCTCCTACACCCTGATCAAAAGATTTTTAATAAAATAAGAAAGAACAATAATAAAATTCAAAAGGACGACGAAAAGCCTTGATACCAGCTGCGCGTTGGTTGGATAGTTATAAATTAGAAACCACCACTAGTTCTGATTTTACACACAGATTGTAAATTAATTTAAAATGTCACTAGGTTTTTCTATGACATCAATTAATAAAAAGTGTTTGTTACATTTTATATGTCTGGTGTCAATAGAAAAAAATAACTGTTTGATTTTGAATTCACTTTTGAGTAGTAAATATGTTATGCCTTAGATGTTTGTTTTTGTATACTTACATTCTGCATCTGATTTGATCCAGCATTCTCTTTTGCATTTACTTATAGATTTAGCTTTTTCCTCTGTCCTGTTGGTTTTCTGGAACAGCTCCCAAAGTGATTCTCTACGCTCCTTCATGATAGTTGTTTTTGGCCCTCCAACTTCTGAACAGAATACTTCATGCTGAAGTGGATCAATGATTGCTTCGTGTTCATTATTTGCGGCCTCTTCTAGAATCTTGCTACCACCTCTAGTTGCACTCACATGTCTGCTTTTTCCGGAACAGGTCAAGAGCACCTTTTTCAACTTCTCTTTGACAAGCTTCAGTTCGTCTTCTGTATCCGTTTCTACTTTCATCATTTTCTCAACATACGTGCCAAAGTTTGGTGTTGCTAGATCAGTGATAAGTAGATCTGTTTCGAGAGCCTGTATCTTTTGAAATCCATCAAAAATTTCACCATCAGAACTCGCTGCATTTATGCATGTAAATGAGTTTGGGAGCTGGTTGTCCCTTTGGGCTTTGCTAGATGGGTTGACAGAAAAGCATGATTTAGCATAGCGTAGTAGGGTGTTGGATAATGGCCGTTCTGTAAGACACATAAATTAAATGATAAAGGAATGAGTTATAAATCTGACAAATATTTTTGTAAGAAAGGTGGACCAGATGCAAAACTTACCTGAAGCAAACTCTTTCAGATATTCATTGTTGGTCTGCTTGAACTTGTTGCGCAATTGTCCTAGAATACTAATATACTTACAAATTTTATACAAATAAAAGCACACCTTCATAGTTTTGGGCAGAAGGCTTAATGCGTGATCACTTCTTTAATGTGAATCAAGAAAGAATATAAAGCTACGTAGCTTATGGAAGCTGATGAGTTTTTCTGACTATTTATAGATGTTTTGAAGGTCTGGTTCTTGGCAGAGTAATAGCCACGTAGTTGAAATAAAATGATTTGACTAGATATTTGTGAAGACATATACAGTAATATCTGCAGTTGTTTTTTGGACCTAGCTACAAGCCGATACCATATGCTACAATGGTCTCTAAGGTAATGATTTTTCTACATTGTCGGTAATTAAGTTTGTGGTTAATTGCAGCATGTAACATGTACTTATATCTTCACTGCAATTTTACACTTAGTTATGAATTGTGTTGATGTATGTATTTATTTGTTGATTTCGAGCTTTTCAGTAGAGCACTATGTATTAAACTTGCCACGTTTTTCACTTAATGTAATCTCTGCCTGAGGTATAATATATCAGTAGCCCTAAAGCTCTGTCCTTTGCTATTTATAGTTTCCGATCACATATATGGCTGTGTTCGAATTTCTCAGATACTATATATGGTACCTGAATAGTGACGCTGTTAGAAAGTATTATAAAAACAACATGTCAGCATGCATAAAGCATAATGGTTACAGGAGGATCGGTTCTTTTAGTGCATTTTAAAGGATGCTTGCCTCATCTTTACTTGTTTCATGGATTATCGAAATCATAATCCTTATTTGCGAGCCGACTAATCCCAGGGCGACTACCCTTTTTGGATAGCCCGGAGTCGTCCCAGGTGAACCTCCATGGCCAATGGGGGATTAATTTTCTCCCCAGGGTTCGAACCCAAGAACTCTTGGTACTTTCGCCCATTGGTTAAGCCTATTAAACTTTATGCCGAGTAATAACGACTTCTACTTGTGGCTGTGCCCTTGAAAAAAACGTCCCTTGTATGTGATTTATGTGTCATTTTCACTTGAAATAGTCAACATCAGGTATCCAATCGACAAGTCAACACTCAAGACAGGCAATCTCTAATCTATTCAATTCTATATACATGAAGAGGGTGATTGTTCATAACTATGTTCACCGTCTGCCATCTGCACGTGATGATTTCATAAATATTCGTTCAGTTACTCACAATCCATACATTTTATTTTGGTATACCTGGGTTTCCGACTCGACATTGCGAGCTGACTAATCCCAGGGCGACTACCCTTTTGGATAGCCCGGTTCCATTACATTAATAATTTCTCGTTGTCAATCTGTAAGTCATGTCATATGGCCTCTCTGAAGATAATTTATGAAGATTGGCATGATTTCATTTGTCATTTTATCGTTTTGGCCTACTTCTATTACTTGTGTGGATCCACTTTTGGACATGTTGCTTTCACACACTTTATGAGCTTTATTACGTCTTTCCTTTGTATTATATTTTTGATAAATGTAGATCTTGTTAAGTTTCGCATGTGTTGTTTTCTCATTCAAAGATATATGCGAAATTATAATCTACCACAATAATCTTTGTTTTGTATGCTAGCATATGGCTCTGTTGGCTTTGTAGCATCATGGGGTCAACTTTGTTTGGCGTTTTTTTATAGGAACACGTAAACTATGACTTATGAAACACGTATGGGTTCTTATAGCTGGAATAAGACGTATGGGTTCTTCTTAACTTATGAAACACGTAAACATAGTCGACAACTATGAACATGATTTTTATCTTCACATTTACATAAATATGTATATTCTCTCCCTTGTTTCATATTCTTATGGATATAAACTATGACTTCAGTTTTTCGTGGTTATCGCTCATCATATGCGTTGATTGCTTAACATTGTAGACACACTTCAGTGTTCCACTATATTTAAATATCTAATCAAATATTAAATTTGAAATAATTGTACACATTTTAGGGACAAGGATACTGTTGTTCTGAGAGTATTGCTTGGCTGCAAGCTGTGTGGACATTATCAGAGAAGGCAAACTTTTGAGCACTTAGCTACTTAACATTACTGTGCATCCGTGGGTGACTATTCTGGACGCACTATATGATTCTGTTTTAAGCTATTTGATTGTTAAACAGATGTGTTTCTTAATGAGAATTCGAACCCTAAAACACTATATAAAACTGTACAAAGTGCAGCTTTAAAAATTGTCGTTTTTTAAAGTAACCTCATGTTGATTTTTGATCATGAAACCTTAGCATCAGAAGTTTAGGCCTGTATAATGTGTCACATACCCCTTATTGGTCTCCTCTGTATCTGATAAATGCATATATAGTTAGTTAACTTAGACTGTTGTGTATTATTCAGTCAGGTAATATATGAATTATGATTATGAAACAAAACCTAACCTTAAAACTAGTCAAAAACTATCAGAAAAGTACCACGAAATGATATTATATATCATACTGATTGAAAAGTCCTGTTGTGAACCTTAATATCCTCTTGAGAATAGTGCTCATGTTTATGGTTTAGAATCTGCATCGAAATTTCATTTTTACAACATAGTTCATAAACAGAAGTTAGTTTCGGCATCAGATATTTTTGTTTAACATCTACGTAGACCCTCTATTTGCACGACACATGTGTTTCTAGATGCATGAGAATTGGATCCCGGACCACGACATGACATAAACGTTAAAAGGCTTTCATGGTTCCTAGTAAAATTATATAATTTTACGATTATTGCTGACCCTTAAAATGACTAGAACTTTCGAATGAGCTACTTCATAAACAGTTGTTTCCTAAAATATCACTAAAACCCAAACGCTAGAGATTTGGCCTTTTCCTGATAACCAACACTAATGAATTCACTCAATTCCGTACATTTTGATGACGAACACTTATGAATTACAATGCTGGAAAGTTATGAGATGATGTATCCTCCATCACTCAACCTTATGTCGATAACAATATGTGGCTGACTAAACGCTGTGATTATAGCAAGTAACGAAGCAGGCCTTGGCCTACGGAATTCAAATATATTATTAGTTTAATGCCAACTACATGGACTGTTCCTTGTCAACTGAAGCACAACTTTGCTATATTGTCATACAATTGACCAAATATATGGTATCTTCTTGCTAGTTACTATATATATCCTCTGTTGCTCAAGTTGAGTTTTATTTCTGACTTCACAGGTTCATTGAAGTATCAGTTTGCTTCATTTATTTCTAATGTTAATATGTCAGGTGATTTATACACTATAGTTTTTACTTTACACTCAACAATATCAAATAAACCATGAACTATAAAAGGGTTATGTGCTTTCAATATATGGTCCATCAACACGCTACTAATTCACATGCAATGTTTGTTCACTAAACTTTGTATTTCCAGTTAGATAAGTCATTCACTGTTGGTTACAAATGATATCGCATGTAAATGATAGTATAATATTTGAAAATAAAGAAGCAAGAAGACAAAAGAATTGACTCATTGTCACCTGAAGGGGCCACACAAATCGACGTTGAGGCCACTGATAGTGGAATGACAAGACCGGCCTGCCGGCCTGGTACTAACTCCACACTATGTACCGTACAACGGCGGCTAATGTAAAGGTTTAATTTTGGGGAAGTGGTTTTGAGTGTGCCAATTACTTCCCATAATTTTGGGTAGTTTTTTTTTTTTTTTTTTTTTTTTTTTTTTTTTTTTTTTTTTTTTTTTTTTTTTTTTTTTTTTTTTTTTTTTTTTTTTTAGTTCGAACTTTATGTGTATTTATTCATGTGTAAAATGACTTACCCTTATATTTTGTAACTACTCTATTGATAGTGAAAGGTAAAATGGTCATTCTACATAAACAAAAAAATACACACAAAAGTCAAAATCAAAAAATTAGGGTATATAATTTTTTTTTGAATGGCAATTAGGGTATATAATTAAAGTCAAAATCAAAAAATTAGGGTATATAATTGCAGAAAAAAAAAAAAAAAAAAAAAAAAAAAAAAAAAAAAAAAAAAAAAAAAAAAAAAAAAAAAAAAAAAAAAAAAAAAAAAAAAAAAAAGGTTTACACAGTTAGGCAATTCCATATATAACCAATATAAATATCATAATTTCATATTTTCCCAACATATGCTTTAAAGTTATTGTGTTTATGTACTCAAAATCTGTGTTTTGAAAAAAATATGAAATTATAATGTTGAAGTTGGGCAAATAAGAAAATTTTTCATTAGAAAAAGTGATAAGTTAGATATATATTCCTAAATAATTATCTAAGAAAAAAAAGTTTTCGAGTAAAGAATTATATTTTGTAGGGCTAATCAATTTAAAAATCATCATACTTGCCACTCTATCTTTTTATGTGTAATATATTAAAATTTTTGCTTATCTGTGTACTAAACTACCATTTTTGTCTTTATGTGCGTAGTGAAAACGATGACCATTTTACCCATCCAAATTACATAAATGATCCTTGTGGGTTTGCGGAAATTGCATCCACCGTGCCTAGGGTAAATTACATAAATGGTCCCTGTCGTTTGGAGAAAATTGCATCCACCATCCTTAAATGTTTTTATTATTTTTATTCATTCGTTTTTATATGTTTTCATCCTTATATATATATATATATATATATATATATATATATATATATATATATAGGATCAAATAAAAAGATTACTTAAAATAAGAGTGAATAAGAAGAACTATAACCGCAAATCCGAGATGCACCGACCTAAATTAGATGCATCCTTATAATCTTAAATGTATTATAATGCAATATAGTGTGTTTTCTAGGTTTAATCAGATGCATATATGATGTATGTTAGATGCATTTCATGATTTCTCTTGTTTTTTGTTCCTCTGCACGTGCCGAAATCATGAAAATCAATTTGCACCATCTATACATCAAATTAACTTTCGAAACTCAAGATGTTGCATCTCTATGAATAGAAATGCATCTAATGCAAGTCGTTGCATCTCAAATGCGTGGTTTTGGTCACATTCTCATTACTTCTTATTTTAGTTTACTTCTCACTGAATCACTACTATATATATTACACACACACACACACACACACACACATTAGAAATACTCTATTTTTCTAGGAATTTTTTCATTAGAAATTAAAAAAACGGAAAATTTTCTGAAAGAATAAATATCTCATTTTTTAAAATTTAACTAGAATTTAGGAAAGAGCTATTTATTCTTTCCTATATTTTTCCTTCCTTTCTTTTTACATCCCTTTGCATTTTTTAATTTTCTAAAAAATGTTATTTAAATGCGTTCTCTAACTTTATAGCTTCTTTCCAAGAATAAAAACCATTCCTTTTTCTAAGGAAATTGATATAAAAAAAAATAAACAATAAATAAAAAATAAATCTACAACTAAACGCACCTACGGTGTTGCAACTTTTTTTTTAAAAGCAAACTCTAGTGTTGCAACTTGGCAAAAGTTGAACTCCCACGTATTATATTGCTTGGAAATAAATCTTTTTATCATTAAGCTAAGAGACACATTCTTGCTAAATTCTTCCCTTTTTTCTTTTTTATTATATCTTATAATTTGGTACATGACTACATGTTAGCAAGAAAGTTACTATTCATAACTAAAATGAGTAAGTTCATAATTTATATATTTATAATTATAATTTCACTTCAATATTTTTACGTTTTATATTATGTTATTATTTATCCGGTTTAATTCGATTAATTGTTTATAATGGTTAACCATGACCCGAACCTCAGGTAACCGTTCATTTCGTTACCCGCATGTCCGGTTACCCGTGTAATACAATTTGGTTTCGCATAGTAAAATGAACTACTCGCCATACGATGAATAGTTAAAATTTTCAACTGAACTGGACTGAACCATCGTGTGAACAACCCTAGCAATTATATTAACACTAGATACACAAAAATATTGACTAGAATAAAATAACACGCGAAAGAATATTCCCTTAAATGTTACTATTACCTTTCTTTACCCGATGACCCTTATATACATAGACTGAACAATGTCGATGCACTAAAACCAATTCAATTCGGTTTATGATTGCTTTAGCCGACTACTATAAGGCTATATGCCTATATATGCTAAGTTTTAGCACTACTCTGTATAATTGATCATTTACAACCTCTAATGTATTACCCTTTCCGTCTCAAAATTATTGTCAGAAGACAAAATCACACAGTTTAATAAAAGTGAGACAACTATAATTTTCAACCACTCAAATAAAATATTTCTCCACTAAATTATCTTTTTATTGATTAAAATAGAAAATTGATAATTATTTTAAAACATCCAAAAAGAAAAATACGGACTATAATTTTGAGAGGAAAAGAATATTAATTTTATTAATAATTTTTTTCTTAATAGTAATACATTAGCCGATTCTGATATCAAGCATCCTTGAACAATGGTTGAACTTCGGCTTAGATATCACCTTAGTTAAGGCACCATCATTTTTATTTATAAGAGTAGAATTGTCTTCAGCACCATGTTGAGCGAACACTCCAATGTCTACCATCACCTTTATACAAATGTGTAACCTTTCCCGCTCCTTTATCAAGCGTCTTCCCTGCTCACCGTACATTCCTGTATCATAAATTCGTACCCTGTGATTGATCTACCCGTGGCGTAATCAGAATCCACAATAACCTATACGTTCATTTGTAATCCGCGATCAAACACATCCAACATACCCACATCCATAGATGCTATGTCAGGTCTCTTGCACAACACTTGATACTCATGACTTCCAACAAGGGTTTTAAAAGGTGCACCATGGCGCCGCTAAAGCGCGAGGCGTGACCTTCATGTTACTAAATAGACAAAGACGTCGGTTTTAGGTGTGACGTGAGATGAGGTGTAGCGATTTTTTTGAATTCAACTCCGTGGAAAAAGTGTTTTTTGAAAGAAATGAAGAAGATTATAAGCAAAGATAGTTTATTGACTTGATTCCTTATATATAACACCTTTTGTAAACTCGATATATATAAAATATGCAATAATATATCCAAATCTATAAATATTTTCATATTTTGTGTCGCTTTTAGTCACGCATTAAAAAACGCTATGGCTTCACCATAGCTTTTAAGGCGTGAGACTTAACCATGCCACCACGCCTCAGGCTATTTATAAACTTAATTACTTCCAACTGCATATATACATTACCCATCATTTATATGAACATAGTGACACGAGATACACAATAATGTTGACTATAAATAATGCACGAAAAAATATACCCCTCAAACATTACCTCAAACATTATAACGGTGAGTGTATAAAGAAGAATACAATGATAAAAGGATTAATGACCCTTATCAGGGGCGGCTCAAGCCTTATGGAGGTCTAAAGCGAAATTCAAATATGAGGCCTTTTTAAAAATTTCAATTTTTTTCTCTCTATGCATAATATTAGCTTTTCGATTCATTGGATTATAAAATATCTAATTATTAAACAAAAAACGCAATGTAAATCTAAGAGTTTATTGAAAATGGAGAAAAAAAATATAAGAAAGAGAAAAAACCAAACTTCTCAATGTAAGTTTGTTATTTGAAAAANATATGTACAATCGTGTATATTTGTTTTTATATCATAGTAACTAAAAATGCTTAACATTTAATATTTATATTACCGTTAATAATAATTTACCCGTTTTTAATATTCAAACCCGTGTACGCATAGATTAAACTTTTAAATATGATAATATTAGTCCTTATAAAGTGTAAACTAACATTTTAATAGTATAATATTAAACTTTATAATAATTTTTAGTATAAAGTGTAAGGGGCTATTTGTTTATTATCTAAAGTTATAAAAAACATGGAGACTTGTAATTTTACACTTAACTCTATATAGTATATACAATATTTAAAATTCAAACACTAAAGTTTTATTAATTACCTCCTTTTTGTTTAAAGTTTTTGTTTTTATAAATTTGACACCTATATTTTTATATGTTTTTTTTCCCAATCAAATTCTCCACCAAATTTATTATAGTTTGACCAAAATCAATTTAATTTTGACTTTTTATTGGCCAATCATATTGCTTGATTTCGCCTATATGTCAAAATCAAGCTCTCTTATTGGTCCAATTTTTTTTCCCATAAGATTGTTCTGTCAAAAAAACTCCGAAATGATGTAATTCTTTTATTATATAAAAGATAGGTTATTCTTTTTCATTTATTAGGAAACTATGCATGAGTCTTGAAACATTTAATTTGTTTACAACATCAGCTAAGATTCAATAGCATTTATAGCATTAAATGAGCTCAATTCATCATTTTGTGATAATAAAAAGATGGACATGGTGGTGTTTTTTAAACTCAATGAGAACTTAATGGTATGGATTTAAAAAAATAAGCAAAAAAACCTTAATAATTTTAGCAGTTTTAATTATATGGGCCTTTTATATATCTAGACCTAAAGATGATGCCCAAAAAGATCAAGGGCATTGAATACTCATAAAGGGCGTTAGTATTCATATGTGACCGACTATATATATTCATAAAAGGGCGTTAAAATCGGGGGCTTTAAATATTCGGGGGCCTAAAGCGATGACTTTAATAGCTTTACCTTTGAGCCACCACTAACCCTTATGTATAGACTAAAAAATGTCGATGCACTAAAACCAATCCTATTTGGTTTATGATTGTTTTAGCTAGGGGTGAGCAATACCGACCGACTCCCGACACCCGATTTCGACCGCCAGAAACCGATTCCTACCGACTGCTACCCGGGTCGGGACTCGGTTCGAGTTTTCCATGATCTCGGGACTCGGGTCGGGACGGGTCGAGTCGGGATGGGCCAAAAACCGAGAAAAGACAAGCAAAGTTGACCGGAATCTACAAACCCGAAACCGACTATACCGAACCGACTGAAACCGACTACTTTCGGGTCGGTATTCGGTTTAGGATTTAGCAGCCTTTCAGGATCGGGATTAGTCGGGATGGGTCGGGATCCGGCCCGATGCTCAGCCCTAGTTTTAGCCGACTACTACGAGGCTATATATATCCTAAGTTTTAGTCTTAGTCTATGTATAATTGACCAGTTAAATCTAACTAATTTTGATGATTCAGTTAATGATTTGGTGTTCTTTGCAGTGATAGCTTGACTTTTGGAAGAAGTCATAGAGTCAGTCAACTTTTATGCTCAAGGCCTTAATTTCCTTCATTAAAACTAATAAATGATTTTAAGGGTTTGGAACTGTTGCTACTCTTTTACCTTTGTCAGAGGAGACTGATGTTTTGTGTGTGGTTTTATTGGTCACATCAATGATGACACTTCTTATTTTGTTAGACTTTCTCTTTGAAGCAGGCTTAAGGATTGATTTTGGTTCTGCTCTCTGAAGTGTTTTCACATGAGTTAGAGGTGTTATATCCATTGAGTCTGATTCATTTGCTGACTCAGCCTCAGTCATTGAGGTCATTGGACATTCAGTGGGATTGATTTAAGGGGTTTGACATTTACGGGAGACCAGTGTTCTAGTTAGGCATCTTGACCATTTGAGTATTTTGAAAAAATTTCTATCAACAAATTCATTCGTTATTTCATGATTATAACTGGTTGATGATTTCAAAAAGACTAAATCCTTAGGTTCAATGCTTGAGGAACTTTCAGCAAGTTGGGCAGACTCTAAGTTTTTCTTCTTTTATTTGGGAATATGTTCACTAATGCATTGGCTAACCCTATCTGATCTATCTAACCAAGAATTATTGATTAACTTTTCTTCCTCAAGTTCTTTCCTAAGTGCTTGATTTTCTTTTAATATCTCAGTGTTAGTATGCTGAAGTATAAGGGCATTAAGTTTGACTTATTTAAGGTCTAATAATTCTTCCCGACAAGTGTTCATTTCAAGCACAAGATTCATATGTTTTTAACTTCAAGTTTGTTCTTTGTTCTTCAACATATCTAACTTCAACACATATATAATCAAGAAAAAATTTCCTATCATCATTATCTTCCATTTCAAGAAAAAATGTGTACCTTTTTTATAGTGATATCAACACATTCACCATTCCTAGTATGTTCCTTTCCCATAGCTACTTTTCATCATCAGCGAAGGCCATGAGTACCTTGATTTGAACCATTTCATCATCATCAGATGATACCTCTTTCTCATCCTAGTCATAAAATTCAGCTACCAACCTCTGTTTCTATCTTGATAAAATTGAGAGGGTTGAGAGGAGCTACTGGCTTGCATGAGAGCTAGGTTGGCTTTGACCTTGTTGTACTTTGCAACATAGTCTTTCCGAATTCTTGGTTCAGTTTGATTATGTGAAGAAGTTTGGCACACAGTGATGAGTTTTCGTTGAAAAGGGTGTTGATGTGAAGATGGATAAGATGGTGAGGATGTTTTAGAAAAATAATCTTTCGCAAAATGCCCAGTTTTACCACATTAAAAAAAATCAGTTTTCTTAGAGGGTTTTGAGGTACTGAATCTAGATGGATTCTTTTTGAAGAATCTCTTAGAATTGGCTAAAAAAAGCACTTTCCTAAAATTTCTCAATAAGATCATGCAAGTATTCTTGACTGTTTCTCAAGTCTTTCTCATATATAGGATCATCCGAAAAGTCCTAAAAACAGAATTAGAGAAGAAAGTAGTTGATATGGGGTTGGTTTTAGTCAGGGCTTTCTTGGTGTTAGGCCCATTGATTTTATCAATAATTCTTTCTTCATACTTGAACTTTCTAAAAAAGGTTGCTAAGTGAAGGTCTCTAACATGGTTAATGTTTTTCAAACTTTGGTTAAAGCTTAACCACTTCTTTGGGAGGCTCTTGATAAAGCCTACGTTGATTTCATGTTTAGAAAGAGTGACACCATCATTTACCAGTTCATTCATGAGAATTTATACTTGGTAAAGGTTTGAGAAACTGTTTCACCTTCAATGTGTTTGAAGGTTTTGTAAGCGAGTTTTAAGTCCATGACTCTATTTTCTTTGACTTCAGAGGGTCCTTCATAGTTTAGAATCAGATCTTCTCATGTATTTTGGCAGTAGGAAACCTAATAACTAGTTCCATCAGATCATCAGGCAAGCATGAATTGATGATACTTTTGAGGCGTTGGTCAAGATTAAATACCTTTCTTTCATCATTGTTCCACTAAGCTTTTGGTTTTTCAAGACCAGGAGCAGTTTTGGGAACATATGTTGAAATAAGGTTCCACAGCAATGTGGCAAAAAAAAAATTCTTCCATTTTGTGAATCTTTCTTCCCAACTTTAGAAGTGGAGAAACATCATTGTTTGACATGGTTAAATCTTGATTTTAAAAATTTTGAGTTGATCTTTTTGAAAAGTTTTAAAAATCAAACTGCTCTGATATGTTGGTCCATTTGAAGTGATAACAACCTAAGTACTAAGTTAAATCACTTCACCATGTCAACTAGATGTATGTTTAAACAAGTTAAAAGCAAGTATACAAAAAAAGTTTAAACAAAGAGAACACAACAAGGTTTTTCAACGTTTAAATTCTTATTTGAAACAAAGACTTTACTTTGATTGTTTGCGAAATAACACTTTTAGTTGAATGACAAAGTGTAACGTGATCTCCTCACTTTCTTAAACACAAATCTAAGTATTTTGTTTAATTGAAGACTATGCTAACCACTCAGTATATTCAAGGACTTAGTTTTAGGAGGAGTAAATGCTCTTGTAAATGCTAACACATTAATTGTACAAGATAACATTTATTCCTTTACAACATTTTTTTATATAAGCAAATATGAAGTGATACCCATGGGTTAAAAGAGATGTGTCAAGCATCTAACTAGAAAGGTACACTGGTACTTTACTGCATTAAATGCTTCTATTCTTGCAACACGTCTAATCTTGCTTTAGGATACAATGCTGACAACTGTTTACCCTTTTTATATCAACTCTTGTACTTTGTTGACTTTCTTTGATAAGTAGCTTTCTCTTAACACATCACCAAAGTTCTCACCTATTTGTTTCATGGATTTAGATACTTTTGCTAATTATCTAAGTTCAGGATGTCTTGGTTATTGAGGAGATCAAAGGGGACTCATTGAGTAACTGTCATCACTCACTGACTCAATCATCTTCTTTTGATTCAGGGACATCACAAGCTGAGTTTCGTCTCAGGAAGTGATGAGTCTTTCTTTAGACTCTGAAGAACTTTAAAGATGAATATCTGAAAGTTTTGTTATATTCTTGTACTTCAATTATACTTAAGTATTTTCTATTCAAATTCTAGACAAAAATAATTGAGCACTTAATTGGTCCAATACTTTTATCCCAAATTAGATGTTCTTTTAAAATTAAACATAGTTTATTAAGACAAGTGAGAGCATTACATTTGTACATTCATAAACTGTTATATTGACTTTCTAAAAGCATTTTGATTTATTGAAACATAAAAATAAATATTTATTTTGAGACATATTGTTAAATTTTGAGTTTGGAGATCAAGGCTTTACTGTCCACATGGACATCCTGATATCTACAAGCCCAATATAAGAGCCTAAAGAAAGCCCACTTATGAACACAAGCTTATGGCTCCAACAAATTTAGGTAGTAAGGGCATGTTTGGTGTGTGGGAATGGGAATCAAGGAATGGTTTCCTTCCCAACAATGATGTTTGTTTAGTCTTAAATATTTATTGAAATGGAAATCATATACAAATAAATGGGTGTACTAAAAAGGCACCAAGGAGGTGGGGTTTGATACTATAATTCCCGGGCCCACATGTCTATTATCCAACCGATACCGATTACTATTCCGTGCATCAAACCGGCACCTAAATTATTGTTAGCACCACCTTGAATGCTCCAAGATTGTAAGATAATTGAACAAAGAGTATGAATAATTTGTAATGTTACACGCATGCAAACACATATACACCTATGTATCTGTAGTCCTTTAGTTTGGAAACTAACCAAAAAGTAAACCTTTAACTACAACATATGTGCTTATTAGCTTCAGAGAATTAGAGATACAAAAACTTTATTATTCAGCAATTAGATGATAAGACTACAAGAAAACTGTGACATTTTGTGACACAAATACTATCACTAAAATAAAGTTTTTAGCGACACTTATTAACAAGTGTAGGTAAATATGATTGTGTCACTATATATAGGTCTATACCAACTTAGTGACACTTTTTATGTGTAGGTGAAAGATATACAAAAATTAAGTGACACTTTTTTTTATCTTTGACCTTTTAGACTTTTAACGACACTTTTTACTATGTGTCAATGACAATTTTCCGTAAATATGCCTACTAAATAGACCTACAAATCGTCGTACTACATTTATATTTTGACAAATATTATATATTCATTCTCTCTTATATTATTACACACCAATTAATTTTTTATTTTCACCAATCACATTTGTAGGTCTATCTAGATCTACAAATCATTTTTCTTTACACATATATGCATGGTTTGGCAACAACTATGGAACTTATTTTAGGAAAAGTTGCTCCAATCAAATCAAGATGTGCTAAAAATACGAGACTAACATAATACCAATGTTTTATGTTCAATTACATAAAGTTTGTTTATGAGATTTAGTTTGGATAGTTCGCCTAGTTAACTAAAGGGATAATAATGCTGAAAAAAATACTCCGAGTATGTAACAAACTTGTCAAGATTTATTATTAGATCAGTTTTTTTTTTTTTTCCTCTCTCTTTCTTCTTCTTCTTCTTCTTCTTCTCTCTCTCTCTTTTTTTTTTACGATTATATCAGTCGCCTGTTAAAAAGAGGTTTGATAAAATGGATTAATTGGTAAAATAGTCATGCAATACATACAAAGCAGGTCGAAATGTAAAAAAATTGTTACGGTCAAAATTTAGTTGGTTATATATAACCATACATCTTGCCAAGTTTTTCTTATTTAACAAGATCTTGCCAAGTTTGTTAAAAAAAATTATTATCATTATCCCTTAACTAAGCTAACTGTTCATGATTTTATTTACTAATTATGCATTCATGATAGTAATCATAAACAAATTAACCCAGTTATCAATTTTGTTCTATTAACCTCACATGCGACAACAAACATCTCATGCACCCACCCTTTTAGTCCCTACAGAAAACAGCACCCACGCCCCCTAACGCCCACATTAACACTCCCTCGCAATCGCAAGCCCCCACATTATGAAATCAACAAGTCGACAAATTTATTTAGAAAAACTGTTATACGTGTAACGCCTTTCACCTTTATGACATGTGAATATAGTGATCACGAATTATTAGCAAGACATTAAATCAATATAAAGAGTAATCTCAACTCGAAAACCTTTAGAAAAGGGTTAACCGTCACTGTTCGGTTCATATTATGGAGTTAGTACCCCAGCCATGTCATTTCGCTATCAGTGGTCTCAACGTCAATTTGCATGGCCCCTTCAGGTGACAATGAATCAATCTTTTGTCTTCTTTCTTCTTCAATTACTTCTTTATTTTAATATATTATAATGGCATTCTACTTAATTATTTACATGCAATATTCACTAATACAACTATAACTATACCCAATCCCACCAAGGGTATGAGGGAGGTATGATATATGCAGTTGGTCACACCTTTACCCGAAGGTGAAGGGACTACTTACACAAAGACATCCGGCAAGAGTTTGTTTATTTACATGCAATATAATTTGTATTTACTACTCACATAAGTGACCAATATGGTGAGTGACTTATCTAACAGGAATTACAAAGTTTACTGAACAACGTTGCATGCAAATTGGTAGTCTGGTAGAGAATTCATAGATCAATAATATAATTAAAGTACAAAATAAATAGTCAGCTAGCACATAAACTTGGTAGGAAATGTGAATTATCCACAACTTTTACTTTTCAGTTTTCACACAAGCCTTTTGTACACAGCTCATGTTTTATTTGACGTTGAGTGTAAAGTAAAACCTATAGTGTATGTGTCGTTCCCGCTTAATCAGTTATTTAACTATAAGTTAGTTAAATACCTAGGTAACATGTCTAATACATAGTTTATCACATTAACAAATAATATGAATGAACACTTAAAACACATAAATATAATTTTCAACATTTATACTCTTTATTGATATAAATCAAATAATTCTACCCAAGTGTTTGCGGAATAACACTTGGGAATTGAATGATAAGTATGTGTGTGATATTGTAAGTACTAAACTTAAACACAAAACCATGCCGATCCCTAATCTCACAAATAGATTTCGACCCAATCTCCCATTTGTAAAGTTTCTCAAAGCCCCAACAGGCATGCCCATGGTACCTGTGGAATCAACTGTATGCGTTTGGGTGAAAGTTAGTGGGTTTGGTGTAGTGAAACAGAACAAGTAGCTTCAGTTACTGAACAAGACAAGTTATTGTGTGTAAGTAATAACTATGCTAAACTAATAGATATAAAATCTAAGACTTTGTTCTATTTGGAGAAGGAAAAACGAGCTCTTGAAAGTGCTTAAAACTTTTAGTACTAGATATAAGTTTTTTCCTTCGTTACAACAATCTATTTTATAGGCGAAAACAATGTGGTAACCCGTGGGGTAAAAAGTAAGTGTCAACATGTGATAGGCTAAAGTACACTTTGTACTTTAGCCTCTATTCCTAGTATGCTACAAACATACTTTTGATGGAATAGTGTTGGCAAATTTTTGTACTTTTTACCAACTATAGTGCTTTGAATTTTAGTAAGTGTTTTGTGCTTATCTTCCCAAAGAATTTTCCACCTATACTTCAGAGGGTTAAATATCCTGCCAAAAATATCTAAGTCTTCAGAGTGTCTTCAATGTTTGAGGAGATCTTCAGGGAGTCAGTGTTTTATTGTCATCACACACGGACTCCATCATCGTGATCTTGGTCCTTATCTTCACGTTATGAGTTCCACCTCACATTGTGATGAGTCTTTATCTTCAGACTCTGAAAAGCTTCTTGAGGATGACTCCATGAACGTATTAACGTTCAGAGACTCGTATTCACTTAGGTTGTTTTTCATTCAAATCTATATTAAAGAACTTTGGGCTCTGAATTAGCCCTACGGTATGAAACTATATATCACCTTCCATTAAATCATTCGGGAGTGACCTAGTGGTAAAAGCTTATAATTATCATCACTAAAATGTGAAATGTCTTATATTTCAATTCCCGCTACTCTAAAGTGGCCGGCCACGTGAACTTTTCTGAAAAGGTGGAGGGATTTATCAGTTTGAGTTTGTGTGGCGGTGGGGTCAAACCTCGTAGATCAATCTGTCAAAAGGTCGGAAACCATAGTTACCCACAGAAATCACCTTAAGATTAGCAACACAAATCAAACTGATATTTTCATAAACCACTGAAGTCAGAAGTAAAACACAACTTGAGCAACACATAATATATAGCAAGAAGATTCCATAGTCGAGGTCGTTGGCATTAAACTAATATCTGAATTCCGTAGTCCAAAATCTGCTTTGTTATTTGCTATATTCACAGCGTTTAATCAGCCACACATATTGTTATTGACATAAGGTTGAGTAAATGGAGGATACATCATATAACTGTCCAGCATTATAATTCATTAGGGTTCGTCATCAAAATTGTACTGAATTGAGTGAATTCATTGGTGTTGGTTATCAGGAAAAGGCGAAATCTCTAGTGTTTGGGTTTTAGTGATATTTTAGGAAACAACTGTTTATAAAGCAGCTAATTCGAGAGTTCTAGACGCTTTAGGGACCAGCAATAATCGGAAAGTTATATAATTTCCTAGGGACCACGAAAGCATAAAGTTTATGTCGTGTAGTGGTCCGGGATCCAGTTATCATGCATCTAGAAACACACGTGTCATACAGATAGATGGCCTACGTAGATGTTAAAATAAATATCTGATGCTACGAAACCATCTTTTGATTCATTAACTATGTTGTAAAAAGGAAATGTTAATGCAGATACTAGACCAAAACATGAGCACTTACTAGTCTCAAGAGAATAATAAGGTTAACAACGGGACTTTTCAATCAGTATGATAATTATGAAAACTCATCCGGCCTTATCTTTTAATTTTTCTTCCAGAATCAGATAATCTTTAATCAATGTCATTCCCTGGTACTGTTCTGATAGTTCTTGACTAGTTTTAAGTTCTCCTTTTGTTTCATAATCATATTTCATATATTACCTGACTGTATAATACACAATGGTCTGAATTTACTATGCTTTTGTTAAATGCAGAGGACCAATAAGGGGTATGCGATACATTATACAGGCCTAAACTTCTAATGCATAAGGTTTCATGATCAAAAATCAACATGAGGTTACCAGTTTTGAGAATACTTCAAAAAACCACTATTTGTAAAGCTGCATTTTTGTACGGTGGCAGCAATAATTACTTGATTCCTTGGTATTATTAAGAAATACGTAAAAGTCATAGAACAGTTTTATGTAGTGTTTTTAGGATCAAATTCTCATTGAAAAACATATCTGTTTAACAATCATCGGGACTAAAACAGAATCATATAGTGCGTCAAGAATAGTCACCGATGGACACAATAATGTTAAATACCTAAGTGCTCAGAAGTTTACCTCCTTTGCTAGTGTCCACACAGCTTGCGGCCAAGCATTAACCTCTGAGCAACAGTATCCTTGTCCCTAAAATGTATACAATTATTTAAACTTTAATATTCGATTAGATATTTTGATATAGTGGAACACTGAAGTGTGTCTACAATGTTAAGCAATCGGCGAATATGATGAGTGATAACCGCGGAAAACTGAAGTTATAAACATGTTTTAAGTGTTTCATAAGTTAAGAAGAACCCATATGTCTAATCCTAATTTAAGGCTATTTGGCGCTGTTCCTATTAAAAAATGCCGAAGAAAAGTTATCCCCATGATGCTACAAAGCCAACAAGAGCCGTATGCCGGCCAGCATTCAAAACAAAAATTATGGTGGTAGATTATAATTTCGCATATATATATATATATATATATATATATATATATATATATATATATATATATATATATATATATATATATATATATATATATATATATATATATTTCAATGATAAAAGAACACACACGGAATTTAACAAGATCTACATTTATCAAAAATATTACACAAAGTTAAGACTTAATAAAGCTCATAAAGTGTGTGAAAGCAACATGTCCAAAATATCCATAACGACCTTTGCCACATTCAAGGGCCGCATGATATGCTTGTTTATTTTCCTTTTCTTTTTAGAATTGCATTTATCAGATTATTTCATTTTTTAGACCCTTTTAAGAACATCGTGTAAGGCACATGAGGCACGGGGTACATTAAGATATAGAGACAGGACGGATTTTCAAGGCAAATATTTTCAAGGCAGTGGAGAGAAAGCATGAGACATGACGACATTCTACGAGCAATTTGCTAAGAGATATAGATATTAATTCCCTAATTTCCTTTCACTTTTTGTCAAAATGTAATCCGAATCCATACAAGCATTTATTAACTAATAAGCTACAAAGACGAGATAAAATAAACCACTTCTTCAGCAGCCACATCAACCTCTGAGGAATGACTCTGTTGGAACTCAAACTTTTCCTAGGAACTAAAAATTAGATGAAATTCTTGGGATGACTCGTCTATATTAGGAGTTTACTCACTCAGCCTAATGTTCAGACGGATTAGAAAGACACATTGTCAGTTACACCTACAACTTGGTAAGTTGAATTAATGTATATATAGAAGGGAATAGTTTCTTGACTTGTCAATTGGATACCTGAAACAAGAAAAGATAAGGCAAGCTTCCTTTCAGGTAGAAAATGCACTACAAGGACCTGTCCTCCTGTAGCAACCATTATGCTTTCTGCTGCTATGCGGTGACTGATTCTTTCCTACACCAATATTCAGGAACTATTTACAGGATTCAGGAAATTAGAACAAAGCTTTACGGACGAAAACTAGACGTAGCAGAGCTATAGGGCTACTGACATATTATATTATTACCCATGCAAAAATTACACCAAGTGCAAAAATGTGGTACGTTAAATATAAAACAGTCTAGTATCAAAAAACTGAAAATTAACATATAGATGCATACTGAAATACAACTCGTGTGATTCGTCCAAAACTACTAATGCAACACCAATAAACGGTGTACCTGTTTCGAATGAAAATACTAAAGAGACTGGATTGTATGCCAAGTTTTTTAAAGGTGAATCGAGTGGGAAAAGTGTCAATTTTCGGAAATTGTTAGCACCGGCTGGCAATGAGATCATAATGGCTAGTGGAGGTGCATATGATGCTAGTTTACTTGAGGATGAAGGTTATGATCTATATGACACTTATGACCTTGAAGGTTTAACTAAGGAAGAACGGGCTTATTGTGAAACGATGGATATTAATCTTCGTGGTCAGTTTACACGTTAGTTCCTTATTTCGTGTCTTTATAGTAGTTGTTCATAAGTTTGATTTGTCTTTCTTATGATATGTTTGGTTTGAAGCACAATTGGTGCGTTTGTTTCCCGTCTATGTTACGGGTCTAGATGTGGGATTCACCCACATCTTTTGCACTTAAATGTTTTTTGAAGTAGATTTACCAGGGGTTGTCCCTTTAATCAAAATAAATAAATAAATAAATAAAAATACAACTCGTGTAAAGTCTTACAACAAACCTAGAATCTAGAATGCGGAAACGACCTTGTGACGTATACTCGACGCACACACACAAACGTTTTCTTGACTAGAAAAGTAAAGACCTACGCACGACACGTGATCTTGCTCCCAAACGATTTATATATTGACCAAGGGGAAATGAATACAGCACTAACCACCTCCCTCCTCACCTCCTTTTATAGAGATGAGAGGGAAGAGTTCAGTTATGAGTACAAGTCAAGAAATATCAAAGCTATCCTAATTGTAAAATAGAGCTAATGTAATCGGGTATAACATGTCACAACCGACTAAACCCATGCAAACATCCTGAAGTACACTGTAACCCCTTTTACATTGGCTAATATTAATTCTAAATTATAACAGATATTCCAGTGAATATATGACATGCCACTAAAAATAAGGTAAAATATCATTACCATAGAGACCATTGTAGCACATGGCATAGCAAGCACAATTATTATAGATATTTTATATTTACACAAATATATGCCAAGAATAAGATTTCTTGAGTATCTATAAATAGTCAGAAAAAACTCATCAGCTCACACAAGTGTTATAACCTTCTCTTCATGCTAAAGAAGTGATTACGCGTCAATCCTTCTGCCTAAAACAATGAAGGTGTGCTTCCATTTCTATATAATTTTATAATTATATTAGTATCGCATCTATACCTCATGTTAGCTTGTCCCATTACAGTTTCTAGGACGAATGCATAACAAGTTTAAGCAGAGTAACACTGAGTATCAGAAAGAATTTGCTTCAGGTAAATTTTGCATCTTTTCCACCTTTCTTGCAAACGTATTTCTTAGATTTTTTACTCATAATCATCTGATTGATGTGTCGTACAGAATTCCCATCATCCAAAAACCTACTACGCTATGCTAGATTATGCCATTCTGTCACTCCACATAGCAAAGCCCAAAGAGATAACCAGCTCCAAAACACATTTTCATGCATAGATGCAGAAAGTGCTGGTGGTGAGCAACTTTTTAATGGATTCCAAAAGATCAGGGCTCTTGAAAAAGATCCACTTATCAGTGATCTAGCAACACCAAACTTTGCCACATATGTTGAGAAAATGACCAAAAAAGAAACTGAAACAACAGAAGACGAACTGAAACTCGTCAAAGAGAAGTTGGAGAAGGTGCTCTTGACCTGTGCCAGAAATTTCAGACATGCGAGTGCAACTACACATAGTGGCAAGATTCTGGAAGAGGCGACAGAGAATGGAAAAAAAGCAATCTTTGATCAACTTCAGCATGACGCCTTCAGTTCAGAAGTTGGAGGGCCAAAGACAACTATCATGAAGGAGCAGAGAGAATCACTGCAGGAGCTGTTCCAGAAAACCAACATGGCAGCGGAAAAATCTGAATCTATAAGTATCATAAGAATAGAAAAGAAAACTGATAAACATTCTGTCCCTTTACTGAAAAAGATACCAAAAGAAAGAATGATCCACCATTCCTCTAAGCGCTCTACATCAGCTTCCGTAGGAAGCATTGATTCGGCTTCAGCTGATGAAAAACTGCACAAGGTACTTCTATATTTTATGTTCATATAACTCATAGCATCTAATATTGAGACTGGTTCAGGTAACCTTATGTTTAATTCGTTTGTCTAGAAATAAGAAAAAGAAGTGCAAATTTCAGTTTGGTATCCTAATCTTATTGAAACATGTGCAGATCCTACACATGCTTGGCAGAGTTTGCCCTGAAGCCTCAGCCATTTCACAAAAAACTCAAAACCTATGGAAATATGTCACAAACAGCAACTTTACGAATGGGGAGGAGTACAGAAACATAAGTCATATGCTATCCGAAGATATCGCAATATTTCCTTATAGTGCTGTTCCTAAAATGAGAGCAAATCACACAAAGAGCAAGGTGCCCAATCCCATATACGGTGGGGGTGATACCAACCGGAAAAGAGAATGCTGGATCAAATCAGATGCAGAATGTAAGTATACGAAAACAAAACATCTTAGGCGTAACAACTTTACTACTCAGTGCCAAATTGAATCATCAATATACTTCCTCTTTCGGCATAGGATGTGCTATTTTCTAGATTTGAGAGATAGAATATGTGAATGTCGACTTTAGTAACTAACTTTTGAGAGAATAATAGAAAAATATGGGCAGCAGACACATAATATGTACAATTTTATTTATTTTTTATTTTTTTTAATCATGGAAAAACCTAAGTAGAGCAGTGCATGACGGATACTTATATCCCTTTAGCTGTTACCCCAAGAGAAACAAGCATTCTATAATAGAAAGCAAAAAAGGTACTGACAGGATTATATATCAACCCCTCTTAAAGTAAATCTACATATTAGAATAGCATATACCCTGTATCTAAAGCATCTGAGAGCACCAGTATGGTTCACGTTACATGTGACTCAATTCTGCTATTTTTCTGTGTAGACCTGATACTGGAACTGTAGAAGGCAAACAATGTGGTATGGATGATGCATTTGGTTGGAAGCACATGTAGCAAATGAGACAGAAGATATTCACTTGCTGGTAGTTAGTGAGCTTGTTGAAATAATGTAAACAGATGATAACCACCAAAAGCACCATTCGACACACTATTTCCCCTTTTCAGCGCAAGTGTGTGATTCAATAGGGACAAAATATGAATTACACTTGCATTTTTTTAGAGGGTAAAATTGTGATGGGCGTTCCGTGGCATGGTTTACATAAGTACAATTGTTCTAGTATTGTGTCATCGTCAGTTTGTGAAGTAATAGAGTCTACATATGGTCTTTTCTAATTACTCAATAAACATGCTATCTTTGACATCTAATTTTTATGGCTTTAAAAATCTAATACTGCATGTTAGTGATGCATGATTCATAGCTCACGGAATTCAATAATTTTAAGCTAGGATGACACTCTCAGAAAGAATTCAGCAAAGTTCCTAAGCATTTCTGATGGGCTAAATATCAGTTCACTGTCACAGATCATGGTTATTAATTTATTATACTAATACTCATACAAGGCTTACTAGTGAAATGCCCACAAACATCTTGCAAAATTAATGCAGCTTATATCTATATTTGGAAACCACTCCAAAGTTGTACATCGCGGAAATTGACAAACCTTTTCTAAATATCACACTTCTCAGATGACGAGAAATCATATAAGTCACAATGTAGCATAAACACGCCACTGATCGTTGCGCAGATAATTGATTATTAACATTTAAAGATTGGTATGACCACCCATTTTGACAAAACAATTACCCCCAATTTTGCCGCGTGATTTTGGAACTTTTTGAGCAGTGGAACATTTATATGGGCCAAATGCCATTCTTATCGGCCCATGTGTAGAGCCCTAGCTATAACAAGGACATGAGGTCAGAATGTCCAGCAACTTTTTTCTTTATGTATGAAGTTTAACGTTTGATAAATGTGAACTCAGGTTTAGAAGAATAATATCTTACTTATATTCTTAGCATACAATAACAATCAGAAACGAAAAATAATAAATAAATGAACGATAAACTAATATTCGGTAAAAAATATTACTGTTATGTATAAAGAACAGGAGAAACAGTATGAAAGACACACACACAGTCCTTAACTGCAGAATCAAAAGACCATCAAGAGCAAGTTAGCTTCAAAGAAAGAAATCCTTTCCTAAGCTCCATCCAGAGAAAGTATGTGTTCTATTATTTCTGGATCATCTGCCACATAATTGAATGTAACATATACAAGTTTTTAGGAGATGTTTGGGTAAGCTTACTTATGCAGCTTATTGCATTACCAAAATGCAGTGAGCTTTTACAAGTGTTTGGATAAAGCTAAACAGCTTAAGCTCATTTGCTTATTAATCTGTTTTTATAAATAATAACCTTTGCCTCGGCTTTTTTAACTTATTTTGCAAGTGTTCAATAGCTTTACCCCTATCTTTCCTCGTTTTACTCCTCCATTTTAAGTGTTAGTCCTTTTTGGTCAATTTATCATTACTACAATCTAACACCGCACACCCAAACACTATCTCCCCCATTGTGTTTAGATAATTAACTAAATTCCTAATTTTTTTAAAGAAGATAAATTTATATAACTAAGCTAGCCCAAACACCCCTTAAGAACAAAAACGGCAATTACTTGCGAAAGTCAGATCTAACATTTAACTAAGTAACTAACCATGTAGACCTACCATACCGAAAAGCAAAAGGATGAATTGCTAGTAAAAGTTATATCAAAATAAAAATGTAAATCTCTCCAGCCAAAAGTTTTTTTTTTTTTTTTTTTTTTTTTTTTTTTTTTTTTTTGGGTTAATGGTTTTTAACTCGACATTGCAAGCCGACTAATCCCAAGGCGAATACCCTTTTAGATAGCCCAGAGTCGACACATGTGCACCTCCATGGCCACAAGGTTGCACTTTTATAGAACTTATATGCATTAGGGATACATGTGACAGATTTGAAATGTAGAAAGGTCCTAATGTTCAGACTCTTTAAACCTGAGGGGCCAAAGTGCAGCTATAATTAGGCTTAAATCACTAGCCCAAAGTTCAAGTCAGGTTCATGATCTGTTCTAACCTAGTTCTGAATCATTTGATACTCAACTGTTACTATACAATACAGATTTCAGTTATCTTCTAATCAAATTGTTTGATTTTAGTACAATACTATATATTCCGTTGCACATCCCTGAACGAAGCAGATCCATGTTAAGGCTACCTAGAGAAATTTGAGCCTTTTTGGCTCTCATGTACACGGCTTGACCAGTATTACAATGGCCGTTTCTTGACTCTTCCTAGCCATCCCAAGATGTTGCACACTCCTATACCCCTTTTTAGTGATAATAAAAAACAGGTTATAATCAGTTTTAAAAAGTTTATGTCTTCCTTTACATACTTCAAGGCTCCGAGATGAGTAAAATCATAAAGTAAACTATAAAAAGAAAAAAATAGTAACTAACTGAGAGAGAGGATGAAAGCATGAACAGATTAGCCACGAGCTAACAAGAGCTTAATGATCCATGAAGCTATAAAGCCAGAATCCCCTGTAACACAAACAACTTCCCTTCACCCGTCATTAGTTGACTTGTTGGAAAGTAAGAGAGAGTGTAGATTAGTTGGTCATTAGAGAATACAAATTAATGATTAAAGGGATTGAGCTAGTTTACCAACTATTGGAATATTCTTAATCCAGTATCATAGTTTCTTAAGTAAGACTTCAGTTAAAAATAATTTGTTTACATGTCAGCACTAGGTTTTATTCTATATTCAAGAATGAAGTTATTATAAATGCTAATCTTTGTTAAGACATATCCTCGTTTTTGTCTAGCTTCTAGTGAGACAGATAGAATAATAATACAAATATGTGAAGGAGGCACCAAAGTTTAATAAAGTGTTTGGTGTAATTAAGAAATAAGGATCAGTCTCGCTTCCAATATTTTCGCAATTTTTAACGAACTGAAGGTTTGGAAATTTGCCATACGCTAGTTTTTTGAAATGACAAACAAACTTTTGAAGACGAGGGTTTCCAAAAGATCACCTGTATATATATTCGAATTACAAGAACCGTGTCCGTAAACATCTTGAGACGATTAGATAACCCAGTTGCATTATAAGAACCTGACACAAATTGCCACCCTCTAAGTACATGATACATCATAATTGTGATGCATAAAGGTTCATGATCAAAATAACGTACTAAACGCATTAAGTGTTGGTTAACAGACAAAGACCAGACTTCTAGTGCTTCGGTTTTATTAGAACATTAGAGAGAAAGAACTAGACGTAAAGATGCATTTTTAAACTTTTTAAGGGCCCAGCCAGCAATAATAGTTCTTGGCAAATTTAAATTATCTTGGTTAGGGGACACTGATCTCTTTAATCACCAAATCTGATTCTACTCTAGAAACACATTTGTCATACAAAGGACAGTTAACAAACATCAAATATCTGAATACCCTTAGCCAATGTTTGCTTTATGAGCTGTAGATGTTTCATAATCATATTCAGTCATTTGAATTTCTTATATTACCGTATCCTGGTATATGATATACGTAAATTGTCTAAATCGACCATATAATTGTACTAAATCAGAACGTTGTGTAATGCACAGGGCCAAAAAGGGGTACAAGTTACATTAGAACTGTCTACGCTTCTGATCCATAAGGGTTCATGGTCAATACGAGGTTTTAGTTCACTTGCACTAGTTACCAATGCAATAAACAAACCTATAATGTATTGTTTCTGTTGAAAAAAACTAGAAATGATGAAAATGCCATTGAATATACAAGACGTCTAACCAATTACACATTTAAAGCTCATCACATGTATTTTTATCTTTTCAGAATTGTTTAGGCATTTTCATCATCCAACATATTTTTGGTCGAAAGTTGGCGTAAAAATCTTATATACATACTTGAGTGACCTAGAAAGAATTTTCAAAATATCAAAAGTCTTAATGAAATAAGTTGAGTACGTGGTGGCCACCTACACATACATTATCCAATGCAACAGTTGTGGTGCTGGTTGCAATCATCACCAACAAACACATGCGCAACAAATTTTCCGACATGACATTTAAAGTAGCATCATGAACTAAGCAACATGAGAATAAACCATATACCGAGTCCAAAAGCTCAAATCCGTGATGCCTTTAACCTGACTTGTTTACATCCCGTCATACCTTATAAACTTATTTTTAGAAATCGTCATCCAGTATCCCACCTACACATCAAATGAAACAGTTGTCGTGCAGGTTGCAATCATCACCGACAAACACATATGTGCAACAAATTTTCTGATATACGACATTTAAAGTAGCATCAAGAACTAAGCAACATGAGAATAAACCATATACCGAGTACAAAAGCTCAAATCCTTGATGCCTTTAACCTGACTTGTTTACATCCGGTCATATATATATCTTGTAAACATATTTTTAGAAATCGTCATCCAATATCCAAGATCTTTGATACCATGTCACAAGCTCTAAAGGCAGTGTAGCATTTTTAATCAAAAATAAGCCTAGTGTTTATAATTTACTAGTGATGTATATCATCAAACACACGTACACAATACTGTTAATATTACCAATGCCTTGAATTAAAACGATGGATGTTAACTTGTAAGATTTTAGGTAAAATCATATGGATAATGAATGTGATAAGAATTTGGAGTAAATAGTTAGCCTGTAGTGAAGCAAATATCTCTCAGAAAAGTACTTGTAACCCTAAAATGTGTAGAGTTATTCAATTAGATATGTAGCATGAGCAATTAAAGTTTGACTATAATGTTAAAAACCATGGGTATATAAAATGAAAACATACTAACTGATGATGTAACAATTAACTCAATGACGAGTTTCATTAAGCTAATTTCTTGAGATGCAACATTTTCAGAATAATATTGCATGCATTTGACTATTTGAGCCGTCTAAGTATGTTTTAAAGTTTAGTAAGAAAATAAAATTGACCATTATGATATTCAAAGAGAAAATCAGCATAAAGATTTAGGGACAAGCAATGGCGGAGCTAGAAAAAATTTTGTGGGAGGGCCGAAACAAAATTTTTTCCAGAAAAACATTAAATGGGAGGGCCGAGATGAAAAATATTTTTTTTTACACATGAAAACGCAAATAAATACACTAACGGACTTAAGCCTAGGGGCGGGACCCTTCCCGGTCCTCATGTAGCTCTGCCTATGGGGACAAGATTAACAGTGAAAAACTGAAGTCATACCTAAATGCATCTGTAAAATTTCAAAGTATGATATAGCGAAATTCATATCATATCCGTAAAGAAAATTCAAAATAATACGACGGAATATCTGTTTATATGCAGGGGTGAATATACAAATCGTGTTCAATGTCATGAAGTTGAAGCTATTCGTGAACCAATAAGTTAAATGTCAAATCCATGTTTAGGGATGTTTGGTACTGTTTCTAAATACATATGCCAAAAAATTTGGGCCAGTGATGCTTCAAAGCCTACAAGAGTTATATGCTAGCAGACATGCAATATTATAGTGGTAGATGATTGTTATTCATAAATAAATTTCAGAGAGAAAACAACAAACAGGTCAATTGCCAAGATCTAATTTTATTGATAATGTTAATATAGTACAAAGGGAGGACATGAAAAGAAATCGTAACGTGTTTGAAAAGAACAGGTCCAAACTTTTTGGAAACTTGAATACGTAACTGATATTACATAGATAACCAAGAAAAATACATCTCAACATATTGGAATAAATTATCAAGAGATAAGCCTCGTAACAGGAGTTGTGGATAGACTCATAGAAACTATATAAGGAACATGAACTGCATTATAAGGACCTACGAAAATCATCTGCCACTGATGGAATCGGAAACTAATTAAGTTATGAACAGTCACCCACTTAACGTTAACTAGAATGGTGTTAAAATTTAAAAGTATCCTATTTTGACTCATCAATTGATGCCTGATTCTGAATATCTCAAATAAAGAAGACACATAAATCACAAGTGTCATTTTATCAAAGAGTACAAGGCACACACAGAAAGGATTGCTGTTTATATCCCTCCCCAAATTATTGTTTCCATTTCGGTGTACCAGAAGAAATGTTATAATTCCTTAAACATAGTCGCACATAAATGAATTAGATAATGTTTCACTTGGACCATATCTTCCACAATTGCAACTTGGTGCATGGCTCCTACTTATTCTCTTAATTTATAACTCTAGATAGGGTGAAATAAGTCTACAGAATGAACTAAAGAGACCTACTTATAAGCTCAAAAAGTTGAGTGACATGCTTTGGAAAGAAGGGGGGATAATTAATACAGAAGAAAAGATACTACGGCTAAAATCATAACTTCTAAAGATGTATTATTTTCAAAGTTGACATTGAAAATAAAATGATACTATGATTCCTAGAAAATACGAAAACTGTACTTAGAAGATAGTACAGCAAAAATGTGGTATGTTAACAATTAACAAAGGCAGTCTGGTACCATATGTTACCACATATGAGAAGTAATATCAACAAATAAATGCATCTTGAAACATAGCTCATGACTTGATGTATGAGCGTTTAGTGAGGTTATATGTACAGTGAACATGCTGCATTTTCAGACAAAATCACCGATCACGTCGAAAAATTATTAACCTAAGCTAGAGCAATAATAGCACATGGCAAGCAAAACTACAATCAAAAACTTGTTGGTCCAGCAGATATACTAGGTATTTACACAAATAATATCTATCCAAATTGTTGTTATTTACTCTATGTTGTTGTTCACCTGCCACAAATTTGACCGTCAAAAGCATCTATAAAGAGTCAAAAAAATCATCAATTCACATAACAATATTCATCATCTTTCTTTCTCCATACCTAGTTAATCCACACTAAGCTTTCTGCCCAAAAACCATGAAGGTATAGTTTATTTTTTCTGTAAAAAGTTACATAATTATACGTCTACCTCCACTGTGACTCATAACTGCATATCTAATTGCAGTGTTTAGGAGGAATGCAATACAAGTTTAAGCAGACTCACAGTGAGTACCTAAAACACCTTACTTCAGGTAAGCTTTCAGCCGAAAACCATGAACGTATAGTTATCAACATTTTTACAACATATATGTTATGCTTGTTTTTATTAAGCGAATCAAAATCAAATGATTAATGTGTCTTACTACTCTATGCAGCAAGTGCTGATGACGAGCATACGTCTGAACTCTTTCATGGATTTCAGACAATTAAGGCTCTTGAAAAAGATGCTATCATCACTGATCTAGCAACACCAAACTTTATCACGTATGTTGAGAATATGATGAAAAACGAAACGAGAACGACACAAGATGAACTGAAGCTCGTCAACGAGAAGTTAGAGAAGGTTCTTATCTCTTGTGGAAGAAAAAGCATACATCGGAGAACCACTACACATGGTAGTAAGCTTCTAGAAGAGGCCGCAAAGAAAGAAATGAAAGCAACCCCCAATCCACGTCAGCATTGCTCATCTGGTTCAGAAGTTCGGTTACCAAAAACTAGTATATTAAAGGACCAAAGAACAACACTTTTAGAGCTCTTTGATAAAACAAAAATGAGAGAGGAAAAAGTAGAAGCAAAACATAACATAGGAAAACAGAATGAAAAGAAAACTGTTAAATCGCCTGTTCATTTAATGGGAAAAATACTTAAACGAAAAATGAGTCACGCTTCCTCTAAGCACTCTACACCAGCTTCTATAGGAACCATTGACTTTGCTATAACTGACGAAAAACTGCACAAGGTATATCTATTTTATCATAGCATAGAATTTTTTTTACTGATTATGGTAATATACTATTTAGTCCAGTTTCCTAGACATATGGGCACCCTATAAGGCCATAACTGACGGCAAATCAGTTAATGCAAGTGTAAATTTCATTTTAGTATCCTAATATGAAACATGTATATATGCAGATCCCCATGCTCCAGAGGTTTAATCCTGAAACCTCAGCTATTTCACAAAAATCTCAAACCTTGAGGAAATATGCGACAAATGGCAACTTCCCTGATGAGGAAGGGTATAGAAACAGAAAACATATGTTACCCAAAGATTTCACTACTGGCCTTTCTAGGGAAGATCCCGAAATGATTGCAAAACGCACCAAGAACAAGGTATCCCATCTTACATGTGGTGGGGGTGATACCAACTGGAAAAGAGAATGCTGGATCAAATCAGATGCAGAATGTGAGTATGCAAAATTCATATATAACATCTAATGCATAACTTTATTGTGTACATGATATTAAAATCGAATCATATTGGTATTTCATCAAACTGGGATTGTTAAAACTGAAGCCGCAGAGCTTAAGAAAAAATTTAAATCAGCACACTACAGGCACTTGTGACCACCCCTGATTTATATATTATATGAGAAATTTGTTAATAGTACAAGATATGGGTAAATAAAGTAATGCTTGTGGAATATACTAAGCAACAAAAAATTGGTAATAGTCATGAAGTATTTCCGAATGTCTTTTTTTCTATTGTTCTTCGCCACTACTGTTATACGGAGTATTAGTTTTAGGGCCAGGTTTAGAGTCAGATGTTAAGTATTGGCTGTGATAAAAACTTACTCTATCACTAAATGACCGTCACTCTATCCCTTTAGCTGTGAACCTTATCTTGACAAAAGGCATAGATTTCACATAGTTTATGAAGCCCCTTATAACACAAACACAATTTAGAGTAGCATATACCGACATACCGTGTATAGAGTTCCTAAAAGCACCAAAATATGGTGCGCGTTAATTGTGCTTCAAATTTTGGATTCTATCTAAAAATCTGTTACATTTATATCCAACTAATTACTGCAATTTTCTGTATAGACTTAATATTGGAGCTGTAAAAGAGAAGAAATGACGATGGATGGAAAACTTGGTTAAAATTGCGTTGGAAGCACATTGAGAAAATGAGATGGAAGAAATTATAGTTAGATTGTTGAAATAAAGTAGCAGATGACAAGCACCAAAGCCATGCCATTTTTCCTTTTTTTCGACACAAGAGTGGTTACGAAGAGGGAAAACGTGAATTAAACATGCATCTTTTTGAGGTGAAATGGTGGTGGTGACATTTGATGGTTTACATAGAGACGACTCTAAGAGTATTGTGTCGTATCAACTTGTGCATCTTCTAATTATTTAATGTATGCGATATCTCTAAAGTAATATGTAAGGGTAGAAAGGTTCCTGTAGTATACTTTCCAGTCAGGATAATAACTCTAGGAAGATTAAAAGAAGTTTAGCACACCAGACTCGGAAACATGCATCTAAAAACTTGTACAACGCTAAATATCTGTTTATGATGGAACTACTATAGAAGTGACTGACACGGTTTGGTATATTTAATGCTTCTTAGATGCTAAGCAAGACAGCAAGTGTCAAAACTTCACATGTCCAACACTTGTATGCTAATTATCAAATGACCCAATGGGAAAAGTACAGAAACATGACAACCTATTAAGAATATCGAACTCTCATAATCGGACAAATTAAAGCATGTCAAGAAGAAATCTAGACAAGAAATTGACCCTTTCCTGATTGACCGTGAACGATAGTGACAGCTTTGGTTATTTTTTTCTTTTTTGTTGTCAATAAGCTTTCTAGATTAAAAATAAAAGATTGCTGACATTGGGTCCTTGTAATCAAGTCAAGACAATATTAAAAAGTTCTATACAAGTCGCCTTTGATTCCACCTTGCATGATTTACAAACATTGGTTTTTTTACCTAAAATTACCAACAATATACCCATTACAAGAGTAAGCAAAAGCTAAGCACCCATATGTAGCATGAAACTCACTAACGCCACAAACCAAGTGTTATCGATTCATTTCAAGTTAGTATACAGCAATTTAAAGTTTTAACCATAAACACATGAAACATGTTTTTTGAGATGATACAATACCTCATTTCCAACCAAACATTTGTAAGGGTAATAGTCACTTCACAAGATTACATTATTTTACAATTTCAAATGGTACAACTTGGAAGACAATTACTAGTTCTACATTATTGGATACACACAGAAATTGTTAGAAGTATGTGTTATAATTAAAAAATAAAAATAAATAATAAAAAAATAATAATAATTTAAAAATAAAATAAAATCATGACTGATATATAGTTGGACTCACCACAGTAATTCACCAAACAAATTGTCAGTTTTAGAACGCCATAGAATCTGAAGAATGTGGTTTGAGACTTCGAGTCGTATTTACTATTTATTATATGGGCCGAGGGTGTAAATATTTGGGCCCATTGAAGCCCTAAAACAAGGACATGGCTGATGACTTCTGCGGTTCTCCCGGATCCATTGACTGGTTAACATATGAATAATAATGTAATTTCATTAGTAACTGAGCTGAAAAGCGTTTCACCAAATGTTACAAAAAGTGTCAAAATGCATTTTTATATAGACATTTTATTTTGAAGACGTGTCACGTTAAAAAACAGGGATACGTGTCACTTCTTGGGGTATGATACTTCATGCTTCACCTGAGCATGCATATTGGCATATTGCAACACCTTTTGTCACATGAAACGATTTTATATAATTACGTAGTGATAAAGAGATATAAATCATGTGACTAACTTTATGTTTAATACATAACTTTTGATTTTGACACACGCATCAGTCTTGTTGTTAACATATTTGTAGGCATACATGTTATTGAAAAATACATTTCTTTTTCATAGCTTAAACCATTTTCATTAATATATTTATGTACTTATAAAAAAAAATTGGTACAGTATTATTAGGTCGATATTTAGACTAAATACCCTCAAGAAGATCGGCGTCCTCTATAAGGTTTCGGTAAAAGTCTTTTATTTTAAACTGATGCGTTTTCGACAAGTAACACTAGTGCTTACCATTGACAACATGCATCACTCGTGATCTGTTACACCATGAGTGTACGAGACTTTGCTATTTAAATCCATTGAACATAAGTCAAGAACTTACTCAAAACACACACGTAAAAGAATTAAACGCCTTCAGTGATTTCAAAACTGTTGAACGTCTCAGTATAGAGGACGATCAAAGTTTTGACAATTTGTGTTTCCAAGTTTGATTTTTATGTTTTCTTCAAATATTGCGTAAACTACCACCTAATGTAAAAGTCAAAAATGCAAGTTTAGTGGCCATTAGAATCAATTCGATATATGGGTGGGGAAAAAGATTAATTAGTGGCTCGAATAGGTGTTAGGCTCTATATATTAAGCTAGCTAAGAGTATTTATGATCTAATAAACCAGCTAATTATGGTGAATTAGTAGCCCCTCATGAGCTCTTCCATCCCCCTCGCTATAGTGTCCACTAGGTAGAATTGTATCGGGGCCGGCCATGCATGCATGTTTAGTGGCTATACTAGTATCACGTTGCTGCATGTTCGTGCAAAGCATCGACATCAATAAGAAAGAAGACAATGATGATTGGTGATAAAAAGAAGTAATAGTGATGACACGTCGTTAGTTGTTGATGACGGTGACAGAACCAAGGTGGGTCCCGGGAGGTCTAAGACCCTTATGGATTTTTGTGTCATAGTGTTAATTTTGTTATTAAAAAAATAAAAATAAATAAATAAATTTAATAATAATAATAATAATAATAATAATAATAATAATAATAATAATAATAATAATAATAATAATAATAATAATAATAATAATAAACTTGCTATTTATTAAATGCACTTGTTCCTTAAAAATTATGTTTGTAGTCTTGTTTACTTTATTCTAAATGCACCTGATCACTTTGTGTCCTGATTCTAATTCGTCCCTGGTTTTTGATAGAAATAAGACATAAAACGTCACTTTTTAATTATAGAAAAGTTGATTGTTGTATAATAGTATTTTTTTTACTCGACAATTGTTGTATACCACGTATTGGACAAATAATGCTCGAAGAAAACTGTCTTCGATGTTTTGTAGAATACAAAGACAACTAGGCAAATGGTTCGTGGAGTTCATATTGGTTTGAATTCGCATCTTGTTTACAAATTGGTTCAACCAAAGAAAATAAGGAAGACGGATTCTAGACAGCCAAAGTCGAAGGGTCTGTGTGCTACACAGCTGTTAATGCTACTTTTACTTCAAATTCTTTTTATACTTTGGGCGATATGAGTGACATGGAGGATGCTACAAGTGTGGGCCATTTCAATTCCATTAGTAAAATAGAGGTGAATAATTTGGAAGGACTTGGCCAACGCCTAATCGTGTAAAGGATGTTAACAAGGATAAACAGATGATTGTGAAATCGGGTTCTATGCCTAATACTTCTATGGATGTGCAAGATAGTGATTCGGAAAGTGAGGTTGAAGAGTATGATAATGAGATTGTTCAGTTTATGGCCTATTCATATAAGCGGCATGGTGGCGGGATGATTTTGATATGTTATTTGGTCAACCTTCGGAAGGTCCATCCCAACCCGTTCAAGATCGTAGGATTAACTGATGACCCGAGTCTACGTGAACTTGATAGGTACGACTTGTATGGCGGATATGAAGATTGTGGCGTCGGACTTAACAGAAGAACAACTTGCATTTTGTGATACGTTCGATATCACTCTTTGATGGCAAATTAGACGTTAGGTTATATTGGTATTGCTGTTAGTCAAATGCAATCTAGTTAGTGATTGTTTTCCTTATAGTAGTTCATAAGCTAATTAGTTTGTCATTTTTATGATAGGTTTATTTTGAAGCACAAATAGTGCGTTTGTTTTCACTTAGTTAACGGGCTAAGATGTAAGATTTTACCAAATTCTATGTACTTAAACGTTTTTTTAGAGTAATATATTTACCAAAAAAAGCCCTTTACCAGAAAAACCAACATTATTTTCATCACCCAAATATTTAGCCACCACAAATTATCATTTTCAAACTCGTAAAGCGCATAACCTATCATTTTTAAAAGAAAATTGGCCTAATACCAAAATAAAGCATCATACTTGTCAAAAAAAACACTTTTGCGTAGTGAACAAATTTTTTTCCTTGTTTGTGGGTCAAAGTCGAGTATTTTGTACACAAGTGAGTATTATTCCACCCCCTCATCAAGTTACCGGTTAACCCTCTCTTCTCTCTCTCTCTCTCTCTCACAAAACATAAGACCAGCCACCACCACTACCGATTGCAACCGCCGGCCACAACCACATCCGCCGCGACATCCATCACCATCTACAGCCTATCACCACAACTTATTGCTCTCACACACCAAGATTCGACCACCACTACCACTAGCATCATCACAGCTTTATAAACTTCAACAAAACCCACCACCACACTTCCACACTTATCATCATCACCATTTACACTCGCCACCACCCACTGCTTCCCCACCCTCATCACCACCTGGCTAGATCTGGAATCAACACCACAACCTCTCTCTCGTAAACCCAATTGTCTTTTTATTTTTTTTTTACCAAAATTCAACACGCCTACAAATCCAAACTCATACACCAAAATTAAAAATCATAAACACACAACTTCCACCCACCAATGAAAATCTATCTCTATTTTTGGCAACCACCACGACCGGCCATAGACAACCACGACAGGCGCATCACCACCACCTCGACGGATCTGGCCGACGACTACCACCAGGCAGGTGGTGTGTGTATTTTTATTTTTGTGGAGAATATGACTAAAATCTTTTTAGTTAGTTCTAAATTAATGATATTATAATTTTAGGTGATTGTAGGTTTTGTTTGGATCGATGATATGGTTGTGATGTTTTTTGTGTTGATGATAAACATGGTTCTTATAGGGGTTTTAATTTGTGTTTCATTGGAACAAAGATAGTGTTTAATTTGTGGTTGATGAAGAGTTTTTTGTATTGGCTGGAAAACTAAAAAAAATAAAAAAATAAACAAAAAAATCGGATGACATGGCGTGTAACCGGGAGTGGGCTGGAAAAATACTCAGTTTTGGACAAAATAGTCGAGTTTGACCCACAAACAAGGAAAAATTTAAGTTCGCTACTTAGAAGAGCTTTTTTTGACAAGTATGATGCTTTATTTTGGTATTAGGCCAAGAAAATTTGATGAAAAGTGCGTATCTATGCACCTTGCACGTTTTATAAGACCACAAAATGAATGTTTCGCATAAGTGTGAGCATCTCAAATATTGGCACTAAATATGTTTTTCGCATTAATTTAGTGCCAAAAGATAAAAAAACCTTCTTTGATGTTGGTGTTATCTTTAGCACTAATTAATGATGTGAATAGTAAAATACTAAATATAATGCTACACTATATTTGTCACTAATATTGTTCATCTTATTTGAACTCAACATATTTGTTAAACATTCATACTTAACTATAAAAACAAAAAATAACTTATATAAACTATATTGTTGTAAGTCTCCGATCAATACGTTTACAATGAGCCTAATATCGATATATGTTATTTTAACTATTTTATTTATTGTGTCGACTTGTACTTTAGACTAATTAAAAATGTATAGTATTAAAATTTAGTGTTATGCATTGGAAAAACTTTTATTTGATGCAAGAATATGCTATAAAGATGCTGATTTTATATTATTTTAGTGCAAAATTTTAATATGGGGTAATACCAAATTAAAGCATCATACTTGTAAAAAAAAACTGTTTTGAGTAGCGAACTTTTTTTTTCCTCATTGGTGTACTAAACTTGCATTTTATTGCCAAAAATACGTACTTTGTACTTTTTTCTGACCTTTTTATGACATTTTTGCCCCTGACTTTTTAATAACTTGAGGGGCAAAAACGTCCAAAGTACGTATTTTTGACAATAAGATGCAAGTTTAGTACACTAATGAGGGAAAAAAAAGTTCGCTACTCAAAACAGTTTTTTTTTACAAGTATGATGCTTTAATTTGATATTAGCCCTTTTAATATTAACAGTTGAGATTCTCAAAACATATAACATGCAACTTAGATTCTTTTTCTCTTGTTTGTTTTCTTTTAATTTATGTGGGAGGCAATATGTATCTTTGAGATAAGGAAAGGACGTGTGTGGCAATGAGATAAGGAAGGGAATAATTCTTTTATGATGAGTGTTTGAGTTTTTCTAACAGAAAATGAGCTTTTGGATTGTATATTTGTAATTTTGTTTTGGATTTAGTATTAATTTTGGCATTTGATATTAAATTTAGTTAAATTAATTACATTGGATTAGTTAAAGTAAGTGTTATTCGAGTTTTTATTGGTAAAAATATTTGACCATCATGAATTTTTGAATAACAATAGTGAAAGATTTGTTTTTAGATGATTGTTTCCGGAGATAAAATATGGTAATTATGCATCCAAAGAGAAAATTAAAGTAAGAGAAAGGAAAATACTATTATTTTTTTGTATCGTTTATTATCACATAACGTTGCAAAAGTTAAAGAAAAATAGTCATAAGAATCAAAAAACCAATAAATAATCATAATACTAAAAATTTATAACTGGCAGATATTGCATCTATATCGCAACTTTACGGTAAGCAGATATTGATTTTTAGGGCAAGTTATCAATGCATGATATGGAGAGAGAGAGAGAGAAATATCAGTCTTTGATAATTTTTAAATTTTAAGTATGAAAACTCAAAAATTACACTTTTGAAGTTTGTACGGGAGAGTGGATGTATCGTAAAACTTGTTTTATCAAATTTCTCTTTCCAAACCCAAAATTTTAGGTATCTAAAACTTTATTATTATTATTATTATTATTATTATTATTATTTTCCAGTTAGTAATGAATTTATCTAATTGTGTTTGTATAAATGTGCAATATGCATCAAAATTTATATTCCATTATTCCCGAATTGAATATTAGTAGTTATACTTATGATTTGTCATAAAATAAACAAGTAAGAAGGCGCCCGCTGCGTTGCAGCGGGAATTTTCGAGAAATTTTTGCGATAGTCATTTACGAACAATGTTTGGGCGGGGCTTCTCGTTGTGAGATTGTGGTATGTTTTTTTGCTGATACGTGTTGTATTTTTTTGGTATAAATGTTGTGTCAAGCTATATTTGTAGTTTTCGTATTGTGTCGGGCACGAGTGTGTTGCGGTGGGGCTAATTTTGGCGTTTTATAGTTTTAAAAAAAATTTTATGATAATTTTTAAAGTTATTTGATAGGTTAAGGGTGCATTTTGAAAATTCTTTTATTTAAAACATATACATATATTAAACTTCAACATTTTTTATAAAACCATACGTACGTCAAAAGCATATCAATATTGGGCTTGTATTGTTCGTTATCGAAAGGCCTTTCTGCCAGTATTTTTTTTATTCAAGAAACCGCTAGTTATCTGTTAGATATTTGGCAAATAAAGTTTGTTATATAAAAAAA
>LBNU01035547.1:118549-134592 GCA_014162995.1 Artemisia annua
TTTTTTTTTTTTTTTTTTTTTTTTTTTTTTTTTTTTTTTTTTTTTTCGGTCGTCGCTAGGAAACTAATTTTTTAATAATCTTGGCAACTATGTTGCCCCATAATATATATAGTGAATGTCTACTTTTATATTCTAACTGGTTAAAGTATTTAAAAAAAATGAGGTTTCACTATGATTAATGTAGCTATTGTATTTTTTTTTAATATTGCATTTTAAAAGTGGAATTTAATTTAAGAGAAAATGAACACTATTTAAAATTTCAAGACACTTTCTAAGGATTTATGTTATAATAATAGTCTTTTTGTTCTACTATATGCAACAAACTTATAAATACTTTCCCAATATCATACTTACAAGTTACAACAATTTAAAATACCCTTAACACATTAGTAATAGAGTAAAATGCAGAAATCGTCCCTGTGGTTTGCCAAAATTGCAGAAATCGTCCCTGGTCTTCCGAAAGTGCAAGCGGCATCCCTGTGGCGAAACTTTCGAATCATTTTGGTCCCTGGTTTTAACCTTCGTTAAGTAGATTTCGTTAGCAGTTACACATTAGCCCCTTTTGGCCAACGATCGTTCCAGCGTTCATCCTTTAAACTAACGACTGTTTATAATTTATTTTTTTTTTTGTTTATTTAAAGTGTTTCAACTTTTTATATACATTTTTTTTATAAAAACATATATGTTTTTATATAAGTTATTATATATACGTATTTATAACAACATATACGCTATTATATACGGTATATAATATACCTTTTTATGTATATGTTATTATATACTTTTTATATGTTTTTATATATGTCTTTGTATATGCTTTTATATAAGTTTTTGTAGATATTTTTATATACGTTTTTATACACGTTCTTACATACATTCTTATATACGTTTTATATGCTTTTATATACGTATTTATTAAACTATACACGTTTTTATATACCTTTTTATATGTTTATATATACATTTTTGTAGGCGTATATATACGTTTTTGTATACGTATAGACAAATGTATATAAAAGTGTATGCAAAAACGTATAAAAAATGTATGAAAATGTATTAAAAACGTATATAATAACATACATGTTTTTATAAATGAGTATATAAAAGCGTATAAAAACGTATATAAAAAGTATTAAAAAAACATATATTAAATGTATACAAAAATGTATAAAAAGTATATAAGAACATATATAAAAAATTATATAATAAGTATATAAGAATATATACAAAACGTATATAAGAACGTGTATAGAAACGTATATAAAAATGTATATAGAAACATATAAAAAATTATATATAAAAACGTATATAAAAGCCTATAAAAACTTATATAAAAATGTATATAAAAACGTACATATTTTTATAAAAAATGTATATATAAAATCAAAAATTTTTAAAGAAACCAAAAAAATACTAGTAAATTATTAACGGTTATTAGTTTAAAGGATGAACGCTGCAACGATCGTTGGTCAAAAGGGGCTAACGTGTAACTGCTAACGGAATCCACATAACGACGGTTAAAACCAGGGACCAAAATGATCCAAAAGTTTCGTCACAGGGAGACCGCCTGCACTTTCGTAAGACCAGGGACGATTTCTGCAATTTTGGAAAACCACAGGGACGATTTCTGCATTTTACTCTTAGTAATAAGTATAATATCAAAATGCGATTTGAAAGTGATATATTAAAATTGAAAAAAATACATGTATAGTAATGAAACTTGAAAGATAAGTATATTAATATTTTATTATTTTATGACCGCATTATCTAAAATTTTTAAAAAATTTTATGCACCTTTTAGAAAGCAAAGATATACCAAATCATTTACTAACTATGCTAGAGTTTCTTTTCAATATCATTTTGGCAATGGTCAATATATGTAGTTATGTACATGCTTTGTTTGAGTAAAGCAATAGTTTATTGGTCATGTTTTTCATGAAACTCGGATACACTTTTAAGGAAATGTTAATTTAAGTGATTTCATGCTTTCTACCTAGGGAGAATTGCATATATACCCACTAAAACTCAAAATTTTGCATATTTCCCCAAAATACAAGTTTTCAATGCATGATGTACAATGCAAGTTAAGCATGTTTTGGGTATATATGCAAATATGCAAGTTTTAGTGGGTATATATGCAAATGCCCCCTACCTATCACATACACCTTTTTAAGGAAATATTATTTTTGACTATAAATTACTAAATTAGCAATGGATTTTTTTTAATTATTATTATTATTATTATTATTATTATTGTTACTATTATTATTATTATTATTATTATTATTATTATTATTATTATTATTATTATTATTAAGCCAAAATGCTTTTTACTATCCCGAATTTGATCAAGTGGAACTCCTATTATCCTAAAGTATTATTGGTACCTTATAGTACCTCTTATTTGGTTTATATACTACCCTAGCCCTAATTAATATAGTCACATGACTTTCACATGTCATACTACCGTTAGCTTTTAACGAGAGAAATTGGATGTGAAATTTAGCTAGTGACATTTGTTCGTTACATTTTTCGACAATTTTTTTCTTGTATGTCTTCGAAGATTATTACCCACTTCTTCAATATTGATCCTAGAACGGATAATTACTTTTGGAAAGGTGTTGCATTTTTTTTTATTATCAAAAGTACTAAAGTGGCACTATAAAAAAACATTTGGTCAAAAAAAATTTTTTTGTCAAATTAAATTTGCACCATAAATAATGAAAATAAACAAAACTATTAACGGAGTGTAGCCCGTGCCACACCTGACACCCAAGTGGTATGTCCGTGAGTGTGACCCAAAATTGAGTGTAACCCGTGTCACATCCGACAACCAACAAATTATACTATTACAACACTTTAAAAAAAAAATAATAAAATCACAAGGTTTTGACAAATTTGCAGTTTTGAGAAATTTCGATTCTAACGAACACAATGTGCTAATTTTTCTACTTTCAATAAAAGTGTCTTTTTTTTGTATATGCAACCCCCGTTAATACTTTTGTGTTATTTTCATTCTTTATGATGCAAATTTAATTTGACAAAAAAATTTTGGACCAAATGTTTTTTTTATAGTGCAACTTTAGTACTTGTGATAATAAAAAAATAATGCAACACCTTTCCAAAAGTAATAATCCATTCAAGGATCAACATTGAAGAAGTGGGTAATAATATTCAAAGACATACAAGAAAAAAATTGTCGAAAATAGTAAGGAACAAATGTCACTAGCTAAATCTCACATCCAGTTTCCCCCGTTAAATACTAACGGTAGTATGACATGTGAAAGTCATGTGACTATATTAATTAGGGCTAGGGTAGTATGTGAACCAAATAACCAAATATGAGGTACTATAAGACATCAATAATACTTTAAGGTAGTAGGAGTTTCACTTGATCAAATTCGGGGTAGTAAAAAGCATTTTGGCCTTTATTATATCTAAATCATTTTTTTAATATCTAAATCGGATTATTATTAACAATACAAACTCGTAATTTGAAAATTTTGCAAGATTGCTAGTCCAAATTAAGTTTTCTGGTGATTAGAAAGTATAGCCCTTGTGGGGAATTATATANTTTTTTTTTTTTTGTATATGCAACCTTCGTTAATATTTTTGTGTTATTTTCATTCTTTATGGTGCAAATTTAATTTGACAAAAAAAATTTTGGACCAAATGTTTTTTTTATAATGCAACTTTAGTACTTGTGATAATAAAAAAAATAATGCAACACCTTTCCAAAAGTAATAATCTATTCCGGGATCAATATTGAAGAAGTGGGTAATAATCTTCAAAGACATACAAGAAAAAAATTGTCAAAAAAAGTAAAGAACAAATGTCATTAGCTAAATCTCACATCCAATTTTTCCTGTTAAATATTAACGGTAGTATGACATGTGAAAGTCCTGTGACTATATTAATTAGGGCTAGGGTAGTATGTGAACCAAATAACCAAATATGAGGTACTATAAGGCATCAATAATACTTTAAGGTAGTAGGAGTTCCATTTGATCAAATTCGATGTAGTAAAAAGCATTTTGGCCTTATTATTATTATTGTTATTATTATTATTATTGTGTTTAGTATATGAACTTAAAAAAATATGAGTAAATGTAAGTGTTGATAAATTGTCATGTTAAAAATAACGACACCGGTAAGATATTTTGGTATATCAACACATCAAAACATATTAATTAATGAGGTGAGATCTATACAAAACAAGTATCACTTAAAAAACAAATAAGTCAATCTCAACCATCCATTCACCTTTCATCTAATGGCTAAGATCAAATCAAAAAATAACAAAGGGAGGGCAAAATTGGTATTTTAGCTCATTTAATATAAAACCCACTTTCCATCTTTTTTTAAAAAACAACATATCTTGCAAACGGTAAATCTTCAAACTACCAAAAATATACTATCGCGACGAGAAAAAAATTATCTTTCTATAGATATGCATTGTTATATACTTTCGACGAACTTTTTTTTCCAAAATTCCGTCCAGAAAAATCCCACGGGATTCGTAAAAAATCCCATGGGATTCGTAAAAAGACGATTTTTTCTTTAAAATTTCCGTCCAGAAAAATCCCACGGGATTCGTGAAAATCCCATGGGATTTGTAAAAAGACGAATTTCTTTTTTCAAAATTTCCGTCCAGAAAAATCCCACGGGATTCGTAAAAAAATCCCATGGGATTCGTATAAAGATGAATTTTTTTTTTTTCAAAATTTCCGTCCAGAAAAATCCCACGGGATTCGTAAAAAAATCCCATAGGATTCGTATAAAGACGAACTTTTTCTTTAAAATTTCCGTCCGGAAAAATCCCACGGGATTCGTAAAAAATCCCGCGGGATTCGTAAAAAAATGAACTTTTTTTTCAAAATTTTCGTCTAGAAAAATCCCACGGGATTCGTAAAAAAATCCCACGGGATTCGTAAAAATATCACTTGTGATTTGTTATTTTTTAAAAATCTGTATAAATCCCATGGGATTCTGTATGGATCCCATGGGATTATGTATGAATCACAAAGGATTCGTCAAAGAATCACAAGTGATTTATCAAAGAATCCCATGAGATTCTGTATGAATCACAAATGATACGTCAAAGAATCACATGGGATTAATCACATATGATTCATGTCTAAATAACATCCGAAATAAAAAGCAACCTAAACACTCCCTAGATTTCTTTTTACCAGTATCAACTATCAAGTAAGATGTGTTATAAGTTTAAAAAAATATTGTAACCAATACAAGTTGCATTTATCTATTTTAATAAAAGTTGAATAAGGAAATCAATTTAGGTTACACTTTATCAAAAGGTTACAGTGGGGACTGGACTATTATAACTCAAAATTACAAAATACAACAAATAGTTTCATTTGCATGTTACAAGTTAGAAACTAAAGGATAAAAAAAACGAAAAACACAACATTTCATTTACTGGCTGTCATGACAAATTCAAGACACGCTCATGAAACTGAAACAAACTAAAATTCTTTCGCCAACGCTCTAAAATGAGAATGAATTAATGACATGGATGAGAAATATCACATGGATAGATACTTGCTCATCGGAACTCATCCCGACATGGCTTGTTTTGTTGCTAGAACGAAAAGTATATCTAACAAAATAAGTGTAAGAAAAATTATTAGTGTCGATGAAGACGATTAGAGCAACGTCCTACCTTTAGATTGTGCTATCTCATGTAGTAATTTCATTGAAAATCATTAAATTAGATCAATTTAGCATTTGGGGGTTAGGGTTTGAAATTGGGGGAAAAGTTTATTGAGAGAAAATTAGGGATGGTGAGAGTGTGTGAATGAGTGGGGGAGAGAGAGTGTGAATGAGACATGTGACACAAGTACCCCTGCATTTAAATAAATGAAACTGACAAAATAAATCTATCCGTCGGATGAAAGTTAAATGAATGGCTGAGATGTAGCTGATTGTTCTTTAGATATTTCTTGTTTTGTAATGAACTTTCGTCATTAATTAATATAATTTTACGAAGGTTTGTTATATTTACTTTTATTTTATGAAGTTTTCACATCCAAGCAGTAATGGAGAAAGTTAGTTGTTAACTTATAGCCTAAACCCTTGCATGTAAGTATGTAACCGTAAGTTATGATTTGAGTCTCGTATTTAGTTATTCTCCAGCACGAAAAATATTCATAGTAGAACATGTACTTTTACAACCTAGAACAACAATTTCATGGGTTTGAATATATATATAGACTTAGGATCAAATGAGAAGAAACTTTAAAATAAGAAGGATGAGAAATACCTATAAATACACATTAGAGATGCGTCGACTTGAATTAGATGCATCTCCAATCTTTTAGATGCACCATAATATATTTTCTAGCAAAAAATTAGATGCATATACATATATTAGACGCATTTCGTCAAGTTAGACGAATCTTATGTATTTTTCATCCTCTGCGGGCCAAATTTGTTGTTAGTACTACTATGCATCGTTTTCACTTCAAAATCACTTTCGAAACTAAGTGGGATGCATCTAAATGAATAGAGATGCATCTAATTCAAGTCGGTGCATCTCAAATAGTGGTTATAGTTATTTCTCACTCTTCCCATTTTAAGCTTTCTTCTCATTGCAATTTAATAAAGTACATACTTTAATAAATTTTTTCTGCATTAGAAAGAAACCTAAAAGAAAACATGAACGTTAATTGAAACATTATTGTATCAGTATGGAATATTACGATGAATGAAAACAATATCTTTCTAGAAATGTCGTTGAAATGGAAAGGCAAACTGGCTAAAGGCGTCTGTGTTGACCAACCCATCAACCATTCAATACGCTCGCCCCATTAGACCGCTCGTAATAGGGGAACAATGACTCGGTTGAACACTCAAAATGCGTCTTCTCTTATTGGGGTCACCCCATTAGACACGTCTTCAAGAGAAAATGACAAAACTCGGTCGATTACAAGACCGAGTTGTGAGAGAGTTTTGTATGAGTTGTTATTTGGTTTATGTGGGGTTTATTTAAGTGGTGAAAATTGGTTGTCTTGTTACACTAAGTTAGCAGTAAAGTTGGTTGTAAAGAGAGAAATCTAAGATGTCACTGACGCGGTCTTGAAGGTTCTTTAATTAAGGGGTTGCTTACTAAATTAAGTAGTTTGAAGATATTACTAGATTAACTACTTAATTGAGAGTGAGAGGGTTTTTATGAACCTCCCCATTAAGATAAAATAAGGATTTAGGCTCACTTATTAAGTGGAAAAAAACACCTCCTTAGCCTTAGCTAAAACATATTTCAGACCAAAAATCCGATACTAATAAAACAAAATAATACTAATAGTTATTACTATGTAAATAATTATTCAATAGTACATGAGTAACTTTATATTAAAAAAAAAAAAAAAAAAAAAAAATTGTTTAAATCTTAATTGTGAAATAATATAGCATTTGGTGTCGTATACGTGATGTGGACAGACGAAGAATTAGCCAACACGTTTTTGAAGCAAATGGACCATGAAAAGTCTCACTTCGTTTTTCAGCCACTAGTGGTCGTATATTCATAATCCTAAAACATAAAATAACTTACTCTAATGTATATAGGTCTTTAACTTATCTTATATATACTAATATACACATGTTGGATCACTAATAACGAGTCAATTTTGTGTTTGAGTTTCGTGTGAATTAAAAAAGTATCTTATTTGCTTTTGTCACGTGTCACATTCTAATTTTACAGTTATGATCAAACAAAAGCGTCAAGTCATTAAAGTTAAATTAGTACATGATAAGTAAACGCGATATGCATGAAAATGAAATTGGAGAACTTTCGGCAGTAAATTAGTCATAACATTCATTGAACCTAATAATTCCAAACCCATTAAGTCTTACGAAACTACATGCTTCATGCTTGTTAAGCGAAAAGCGCATGTCAAAACCAAAAGTTAAAAGCTTTTAAACAAGATCATATCTTTCTTGGATCACGTTGCAAGATAATTAACTTTACAAAAAGAGTACTCGATTTGAAATAAATTCTAGCCCTTTACAAATTTTGTAATGGTGAGAGCACTAAGAGCATGTGCAATGGTAACACGAGTTATTCAATAACTCAGCGTCACGTCAGCGCCACGTCAGCTTTAACACAATAACCTTAACTCACAAAAAAACACCCACAACAATAACTCAACCTTAACTCACTTTAACTCAACTTTTTGGGCCCCACTTTTNAAAAAAAAAAAAACTGAAAATGCCATTTACTTTAAACAAATAACCACAAGGGCTAAACCATAATACCAAAAACCACAAGGACTGAAAATGTAATTTTGCTAATGTTTTATCTTCTTCGTTGTGAACCTGCAAGTCACAAAACACACACTAAACACACACACAAAACACACACTGAAACACACACACAAAACCCAACAAAAACCATTTAAATCATTTAAATCGGAAGAAAAAAAAGAAAAGAAAAAAAAACACGCTTAACTCTGCGTTAAGCTACTAACGCCACACGTTAACGTGGTCTTAACGTGGACAAACGTAGTGGTAACTTAGCTTAACGCGATGACATGGAAGCTCCACGTCACCATTAACGCAAGACTTGCGTTACTGCTGCGTGTGCTCTAAGTGCTCATGAGCTATATAACTCGTTTTATATATCAAAAAGTGTCGTAATCTCAACACTTTTATTCTATAACTCATAGCATGTAGCTTAACCCCCAAAACACCTTTCTTCTATCATTCAAGTTATAGGACACTTCATGGTCCACACTTTAACCCAAAAAAGAGAGGAGAGAAGGGAAAAAATAAATAAATAAATAACTATAACTCGACTTGTGAGTTTGGCGCAAGGCCCTATGGCGCGATGTGGGGTGTCGTATGACATTGTAGGGTAGCGTTGTAGGTCAATAATGCGACCTATAATGTTGTGTACCGACTACACTACTTTTTATTTAACGGCATTTGAATTAGAAAATCCTTAACAATGAGCTAGAGAAAAAAGTTACATGGTACTCGTACAAGTTAGAACACTACATGGATCACAAAACCACTCGATCCAATTAAGTTACAGTTGAAAGTGAAGAGTTTGAGTCGTTAAGGATAAACTCTTAATTCGTTAGGCTTTTTGTCTTGAAAGTAATCTCATTCTGAAAACGCCAAGAATCCATAACGCGGAATGGACAATGGCATCAAAAAGGATTGAGAGGAGTGTTGCTAAACTTGAGTGATTTACACGGTTGATCGAACACATCGTTGAGACTGTTGATACGAGTGTTGTCAATGCTCCATCATTTTACACTATCATTAAGGCAAGAGCCATACTTGAAGTCTCCTAGGAAGTGAACTGAGAGAGTGCAGTCCCTTACTAAAAAACATAGAGTGGGATAATATGAAATAAACACACAAGTCAGACCATTTAAATCGTGATAAAATAGTCATGTTTGCAAAATAGTAGTCTTGAATAAATGACTAATGAGTAACTCTAGCAATTGTCAATTGGTCAAACTCATGTTTTTTGTTAAAGAATAGTCATGTGCACGCCTGTTGACCATATAAAGTCATTTCACTGATTTTGAAATTTCAACATCGTATGACCAAGATATTCATACTTCACTTACATACGAATTCTATCATCAACTTAACAACAAGAATTATTCGAGACGATGAAAGTTATAAATGAAAGGTCAAGGATATAATTATTTTCGATATATCTTTCAGTCGCAATAGATTGTGTCTCTTGTCGTAGGGACGAAGAGGTGATGCTAATTCGTCCAATAACTAGATTTGTTCAGGTATAATTATTTGTACAATATGTACGTATTCCAAAGTTTACACGTGGTATAGTTCATGTGTATGTTCACAATATACACGGTTTTAGTACTAATAAACACTAATCCAAAAAAAAATATGTAGATTGACGGGGACACCCTGATCTCGGGTGCTTTTTGGCACCAGCCATTGTCCAGCCTACAAGAAATAGCTCAGGGCAACTCTCTTGGCGTAGTGGGGCACCAACTGGAGTGAGCCGAGACTCTCGGACTCTTGAGCTCTTATCCACAAAGTCTCTCCAGTGAGCCCATATGTTTTGCGGAGATTGGTACCGGAGTAAATGAAAAATAAAAGAAGAAAAGAAAACCATTACATAGATTTCAAATCTTTTCGATGCTGAGAAAGAAAATTTTAACACAATTTATCCTTCTCTTTTCTTATATTTTCACCATAAAAAGAACATAACATATAGTTATGTCAAGAGCAACGGGGTGTGGCCACGCCATACGTGTGCGCCATAACAACCCCTGCACTGTATACGTGGAGCGCCATAGTCAGCACCATCATCGCAACGTGCGCTTGAACCCAATGCCACAAAGACTAGCTTTGTGTCATAAGGGAGTATTCTCTTGGGTGTTGTGTTATGCAGGTCCGAAAAAATTAGGACAAGTATCTTTACTAGATATAAAGAGAAAACACATTTACTTGAAAACTCCTGCACTGTATACTTTGCATGCTTATATTTTCCTTCAATTTATAAGTAGAAAATTTGACCTAATAAGCAATATTTATCATTTTATACACGAAACATTTAATCACAGTTTTAAAATTATAATTATTAACCGCTTCAAATTCCGATACTATACACAAATATATCACCTATCATCATATATAACATGTGTTACCACTATGTTATAACTTTATTAACTTTTTTTTCTTTGGTATAGTAATTTCTAAACCGCCGCCATCTCGATCCAAACCTAACCCTATAAATTAAATACAGCCACCTTTTATAAACCCTTCCATTCTTCACCTTATTTTCTCGTCAAAGACACACACATTCCACTCCATTTTTTCCAAAATGGATAACCAGCTAGATGCAATGTTTCATTATTCATCATCTCCAACTTCACCACCTCCACAAGCTGACGTTTCTTCATATTTATCACTAAACATGGCGAACCAATACAATAATTCCCATGCAGATAAAAAGCACTACAGCAACTACGAACAATCAGATGTGTCTAGAAGTACTAGTAGCTTTAGTACTGGCGAAAGTAGCGAGCTAAATATGTCGGTTATGGGATTGGGAAAGGTTAATGTAAAAAAAGGAGAGAAGAAGATAAGAAAACCTAAATATGCTTTTCAAACAAGGAGTCAAGTTGATATACTTGATGATGGTTATAGATGGAGGAAGTATGGTCAAAAAGCTGTTAAGAACAACAAATTCCCTCGGTAATTATTTATATTGATTTACATAATTCATATCATGAACTTACTTGGTGTTTGAGTTTGCTAGTTAGAGCTAATTATCATCCACTTTTGATTTTTTAAGCATCACATAAACAGTTTTTTGGGGTATTCCACCCGGTAAAAAAAAAGGGTAGAAATATTTGAGCTATCGAACCTTGGTTGCCTTATTTAAAGATTGAGGTTTTTACCAACTCAACAACCTATCCCGTTAAGATAAACAGTTTGCAAGTGTTTTAAATGACTTTGCTTATTTTATCATTTGATAGTGAATTGAGTAGCAGTTTTGAAAAATCATGTTAGAAGTAGTTAATTTCAAACTATTTTGTCTGGTTAATTTTGTAAAAAAAAAGTAGAAGAAATTATTAAATATACTACCCTTTGTTATAATGTTGCTCAGCTTCATTTTTTACGGATAACAATGATCAATCTTCAGAAAAGGATCATGCTTGAACCCTAATTAGTTGAGGGGTAACAAAATTTCAACTATTTGATCAAGTACTATATACAATCTAGCTAAAGCTGTTTTAAGTTAATTCATTATTTGACGTGTCGATGCAAATAAAAGTAGATATTGAAACTCGAATGGTGTGATTGGATTTGTGATCCTAATTCTTCTTGTAATTCCTTGTTGTTTTTTATTTCTATAGCTTTTTGCTGTAGTCTAAATTTTTTCGTCAAAAAATTTGTTTTCACAATTTGACAAAGTTCATTAATATAGATCAAATTGCAAGTTTATTTAGCACAATTTTAATCTCACTTTCCATTCGGATACTGTTTCCTATATGTTTGTGAATTTAGAGTGTATTCTAGTAACATGATGTCAAATTATTCGTATAGGAGCTATTATCGTTGTACACAACAGGGATGCAACGTAAAGAAGCAAGTTCAAAGGCTTTCAAAAGACGAAGGAGTTGTGGTAACCACTTATGAGGGAATGCATACACATCCAATCGAGAGATCTACAGATAACTTCGAACATATTTTGACTCAAATGCAAATATATTCTTCGAGCTAGTAGTATAAAAGGAGAATTTTCGCTAAAAATAAGGCTGATCGAATTAAATAATTAAAACACAACCATGTATGTATCAATATCATTCTGAATATATACCACAAAATTTAACGATGGGTTGCAAGTTTAGCCACTTTATGTTTATCTCTGAATTTTAAATGTATGGATTTGGTTTTTGTTTAGCTATCATGTAAATATGAATCGAAATTAAATTTACCCTTTCATTTCTAGGATGAATTGTGGTATGATTATGCGGTCTTGTACTGTTTAAAGTTTTTAGCTCTAAACCTATATAAAAATTAAGATTCGTACGAACATCTAAGAACATTACATCTATCAGTTACTTTCTGTTTTACCTTGAATTATGATATATCAGCCCTAAAATTATATGTTTTGTAATCATCTGGATGCGGTTGTTGTTTTTAATGAAAGGTCTGTTACTCTTGATTTGCCTTCAATTTGGCCGCTGTAACACTAGCTAAAGTGACCGAAACATGCATGGTTTAGAATTGGGTACGTGAAATAAAGTACTATATATATGTTCAGAGTAATTTAGTTAAAAAATAATGGTTTCTTTAAGGCGGTATATTCATAAAGTTGGGTACACCAAATGAATTTTTCTGAGTAAAAAAAGTTCTTATACACATAAACTAACCTAAGACCATCTGTAATTGGAAAGTTAAAAGAAACAAATGAAGGAAAATCATGCAATGATTAATGAATCATTCTATGTTTGTGAAGTGGTTGAACTGTTGAAGTAATGTAATAACTAAACTTTTACATTTACTATTATAACATCAAGATTCATAAATCGGTACGTACAGTAAGTTAAAAAAGAGAGGGGGCTGGCCTTCTTGAGATCGACAAATCAATCCAGACTCGTAAGTAAAATATAAGCAGTCTCGGACTCAAGACTAAAAATGATCAAGTGCAAAAATTATGTTTGACATAATTAATGAATTAAGACAAGACATGCAACACAAAATTATAGAACCAGATTGATTTAAGAGAAATCGGATTTTTGATAAAAATTTACACTACCCCGCAAAATTTTATGTGGTTCACAGAACCCTGCTAGGTCCGCATGTGAATTTAAGTTAAGTATAATTTGTTGTATAATTTAAAAACCTACAGCTTTTATTTTATTTTTTTTTTTCCCCTCCTCCTCCTCCTCTAAAAAATTAATTAGCAAACCACGTTTTGTACATGCTCTTGAACAAACATAATTAAAGATGTTAAAAGCTATTAAATAAAAGGTGAGGCAGCCATAGCTAGTGAATTAACCCAACTCCAATTCGGGGGTGGGCTACGCAAGGCTGCATATATTGACCTTAAATGTCGCGTGTCACTACTATATGCATGTCATGTTTGCTTTTAACAATACTTTTGAAACTCTTTTTTACCATTATCGTTCAACATGGCTTGATTAGATTAATGATTTTAAAAATCAGGACGGAACCAGGGGCGCCCGCTGGTTTCCGAGAACTTCATAGATTTTTTTATATAGTGTTAATTTAAAAAAACATCGATTTTTACTAAATGCACCCGGTTAATCGAAATGTGTTTCTAGTATATTTGGTCATATATAGATATTCACTTTTTAGCTATATTATAGTATAGTTCAAAAAAATTTGTACACTCGATTATATTTAATTCTGGTTTCATCCCTGATAAAAATGCTTATCCTATTCCATCGTAGTAATCATCTTTTGTCTGTAGTTTAAAGGTAAGAGTTGCTAATAAAACCGCTGCTCAAAAAATATGACATGTCAACTTTAGTATCTTTGAGTAACGTTTGTACTTTTACTTTTGCTTTTTATGATTGTGATTTAAAAGTAAATGAAAAAGAAAAAGCATTTTCTTCATGGTTAAAAAGATTAACCATATAACTATAATGTCATCCTTTTGGAAACTACAACTTATAGAACCATATATTCTTGCAATGTACCATTGATCCGATCATAGTAGACGGATCAGCCATGTACACAATACGTATAAATAGGCATTTAGCCGGATGAACAACCATAGTTCTAGGCATGTCGACGGACATGCTACTAGTCACGGGTGACTTGGAAAGACTGATGTCTAACATGCTTTACATAATAGTTTGAATTACTATTTTTATCTAGTAATTCTTTTGCTTAAACTATGTAAAATTGTTGGGATATCAATAAAATAAGAATGTACTTGGTTATGGACCAAATTAAATGGGCCAAATATAGATGACATGAAAACCAGGCTCGTTGCACCACCGAGCCCAACTAGGCTAACAGGTTTGGTTGCTCAAGCCTAATGGATTGTTATGAAAAATGTACTCTTTTACTTCATTTGAAATCAACACTTGTGTATTTAGAATTCATGCAAAAGCTAATATAGTTTTGGTTATCTCTGACTCAAGGAAAGTTAACTACGTAACTATGCCCATTTCTTATATTAGCGCCAATGTATCCTCTGATGTATGATGTTGTTAACGCACATAAATATATTGCACATGTGAGGTGGCGAATAAGTTAGTATAATAGAGTGGATCCACATCTGTGATATAAAACTCGGGTTAACTTGGCCGGTTCAACTTGACCCTTGTACTAGTTCAGTCAATGGAAGCCGGCTTTGATAAACAAACGGTTAAACTGAGCGTCAAACCGATTGAACCGGAAACCGAACACTCGGCCGGGTCTACTAAAAAAAACTGGATTTAGAATATGGACAATACAAGCAACATGGGTGGTAGGTTCCATTGACCCGTTAGACACACAAATTTGTCATTTCTTTAAATTCAAATATATCTTGTTTCAGAAATAATTTCGTTTAAACTATATTGTTTAATACAGTAACATTTTAGACACGTATTTCTACAAAAGTTCAGCTATACTAAACTGCTTCGCATAGGAAAGTTATGCTACTGAAAGATACTCCTTGGTAGGTGTGAAATTCAAATAGTAAACTACAGTCACTAATGATGCATCAAAGGTAGTTGGAACTTTCAAAAGACATTGATGACATAAAAACAATGTTGTACTTCCATTGCTCAGACACTTTATACGGCCATGAATAAATAAAACTAATGATTGTATGCAAGAATCAGGACACACATGGGACATATATTGAGCTTGAACGCATCAAAATGAGTTGCTGTATTTTACAAGTTCTAGTTATCAATGTAAATAACAGGATATCAAGCTTATATCTGGAAAACAAAATCAAGAACATCATTTCTCACAAATTATTTTAAAACTTTATATGCACTCTAATTTCATATAATCAAATGGTCATCAAGTTAGAATTTAAATGAACATCACAAGAAAAATGGCCTGTAGTGACAAAAGAATATTTCGTCACTAACCGTGCAAAGCTAGTCACAAACACTTTTTAGTGACAAAAGTTTGTGTTGTCACTACTCGACACTATAGGCCGGTCAGAAATCAGTGACCATATTAATAGTCACTAAAGACCATCTTTCTTGTAACCGAGTATTTTTCAGTAGCATAATTTTATCTAAGAAACACGTGTCTAAAATATTATTAAACAAAAATTATTTTTCAGCAACTGTCAGTACTTTCGTATGTTAAGTGGTTTAGTATAGCTGAACTTTTGTAAAAGTAAATAAATAAAATTCAACAGTATAATTTACAACTTTGTACTGTTGTTTTAAACGAAAATTATTCTGAAACAGGATATATTTGAATTTAAACAAGGGATGTGTTAACCAAGCACCCCCTAGTACAAACACCCCCTAGTGGGGCCCACCAGACACTTGTACTTTTTGTCCTTTTTTTTTTTTTTTTTTTTTTTTTTTTTTTTTTTTTTT
>LBNU01035547.1:137335-160429 GCA_014162995.1 Artemisia annua
AAAAAAAAAAAAAAAAAAAAACCCAAAAAAAAAAAAAAAAAAAAAAAAAAAAAAAAAAAAAAAAAAACAAACACAAACAAAACCGTCACTTTTGAGGGGGACAAAAAAGGACCTAGTAATATAGGGGGTGCTTGGTTAAAATAATAGGGGGTGCTTGGATATCATGGCCTTTTAAACAAATGACAAAATTTTGTGTCCAAAGGGTCAACCGAACCTACCACCCATGTTGCTTGTATTGACCATAGTTTAAAACCACTTTGTTTAGTAGACCCGCCCAACCGGTTTAACAGGCAGTTTAACCGTTTGTTTATCAAAGTCGGCTTCTATTGACTGAGCCAGTACACGGTTGCAAGTTGAAGCGGCCAAGTTAACCCGAGTTTTAAAACATAGATACGGATCCACTCTAACATACGAAGTCACCTCACATGTGCAATACATTTATGTGCGTAAACAACATCATACATCAGCGGATACATACACGCTAATATAACAAATAGGCATAGTCAGTGGCGGACTCAAGGCTTTAAGTTATAAGATGCACAATTTTTTTTGACGAGTATAAAAGAAAGAAAAATGAATTAAAAGTTGCGATTTTATTAATTATATAAGAAGACATGTATTTCTTTTAACATATTAGTGGACTAACTGCAAAAGATATGTGTTTGTGTGATGCAAAATTTAGAGACTGTTTATTTCAGAGAGAAATTATGATTTTTAACGAAAATTTACACTAAGCGGCAAACATCCATCGGCTTTCCGGGAACCCCCTAGGTCGGCCCCTAGGCATAGTTACGTAGTTAACAATCCTTGAGCCAAATATGACCAAAACTATATTAGCTTTTCAATGACTTCTAAATACACTAGCGTTAATATCAAATGAAGTAAAAGATCGAGTAGCATGCTTCATAACAATCTTTGAGCAACCAAACCTGTTGCCTAGTTGAGCTCGGTGGTGCAAAGCGCCTGATTCTTAATCCAAACTATAATGTAAAGAATGTTAGACAGCACTCTTCCTATGTCACCCGTGACTAGTAGAATGTCCGTCGACATGCCAAGAACTATGGCTCTTCATCCTGCTAAATGTCCCATGTGTATCCTGATTCTTGCATTGATCAATCATTAGTTTTATTTATTCATTGCCGTATAAAGTGTCTGAGCAATGGAAGTACAACATTGTTTTTATGTCATCAATGTCTCCCAACCACCTTTGATGCATCATTAGTGACTGTAGTTTACTATTGGAATTCACACCCTCAACTGAAGTAGCTATTTTGTTTGGAAGGTGATGCGCACACATGACTTGTTGATTTCAAGGTTTTTAAGATCGGGATAGTATCTAAGATCGTTTTCGTCTTTGCAACTCAGTGGCGGAACTTGAACATTTATTTTAGGGGGGCCAAATCGTAGATTTGTTTGTATTATCAACTAAATTACCTTTTAAACATATATAACTCACACTAGTCGTCGTAAATTTTGAGGGGGCCGAGACCCTCCCCTGTACCTTAAAAGGTCCGCCCTTGTTTGCAAGATTGTGATCGTAAGATCGGATCGAAATCGTAAGATCTTACTATAGCGTCATTTACTTAATATGAATTGTAAAACTCTACATATTATTATATATCAATGTATGTCACAATTATGATTATGAAGTGTTTCATACAATTAGCCTATTGTTTTTCATATTCTACATAACTTAATACACAAATTTGTAGTTTTTAGCTCGTTGTTCGAAAAAAGTAAGATCGGATCGATTAAGATCTTAAGATTCTATGATCAAGATCGGGATCCTATTACGATCCTATCTCGTAAATATCCTACATAAGATCGGGATCGTTTTTGCTTCGTAGTATGATAAAATCGTAATCACGATCGGAATCTTAACAACCATGATTGATTTGCATAAATTAAATCAATACGGAGTATATATTTACGATAAAACTGTTTAATGCATAAATTTATTTGTACCAACAGAAAAACTGTGTGCAAATCATATCCGATTGTTTAAGGAGGTGATTTTAAGCGAAAATTACGTACTTGCTGCACATCAAGTGTAGAGTGTATGTTGTATCATATGATAGGTACTTTTAAGGCACGCGTTTTAGTATCACATTATCTTTTTAAAAGGAAATTCAAAGATCAAACGTGCTCAAATAAGAAGAAATTGGAATTAGTAAGTAGATTCAAGATAAGAAATGAAAGTACAAAACAATTATACTAGTTACTAGTATATGTTTTGTTGTAAGTCCACAAAAGAACCAAAGTATTCGTGAAAACTTCTTATAGTCTAACTATAAGTTGAACGTCGTTTAACTTCCAATTTGTCCTAGTTTACTGATCAAAGAGTCTCGCATTGTGATACAAAAATAAATACTGATAACGAGTAAGAAATTGGGCCTCCTTTAGGTGTCCTAGCTACTGAATTGCATGTTACTGACTGAGGCCTGTCACCTGTGAGGCTGTGTTAAAGTTTTGATTTCAACGCGCTTTCTTTACATACATGTGTGAATTGTGATGTGTCCCTTAACTTATCTATGTACTTTCATACTTGTTCATTGAACTACGTTATTGTACATTCAATCATTATCCAAACAAACCATATGGAAATATATAAATCGGATTTGCTTTGGTTTGAAGCCCCAAAGAAGACGCTCTTTTTGAAAACATAAGTTCATCCCACTCTTCCACTAATCAGCATTACATCCTTTATGTACCATTAAAACACGCATCTTCATTTGCCTGTACAATTAAAACACGCATCTTCATTTGCCTTAACCTGAGCCATTTTTCTCATCGAATTTCTCGATGTCAAACCTAGTTATAGAACTAGACATTCTTTTTTTACATTGCTAAAAACCTTGTTAAGTTATTTCTTAACAAATTTTACCGACAAGCCTCACAACTTGTAAATCGCATTAATTAGAAGAACTCTAAATCCTCATTCTTAATCAAGAAAACCCGATCGTACACTTGAAACCCAAGTAAATCATGATCAAACTTGAACCAAAAGAGAATCCGAAACAACAAATAACCTTTACGTTTTATCGATTTGAAAAATAATCCAAACCGTGTTTCGAAGTCGTTTTATAAACGATCAAAACAAGAATCTTGACTATCTAGAAACCTTAAAAAAAACAAAATAACCTTGTTAACTTTTTAGTATTCACGCGTGAGGTTTTAAAATAGAACCTTATAACCTTTCTTCATCCTCCCGACACCTGCTACTTCCCGAAACCTTGAACGAACTCGAAACCTCGAACTATTAGTCGAACTTCGAAAACAACGACTAACATTACATTGATACCACTTGTTGGACAATTACGACAACAATTCGAAGTACGATGCACATAAACACTAGATCGTAGGTCGTTCGTCGAGCACACGTAGCAACCTTCAACTCAACCTGCTGAAGAACGCGAGGGAAACAAGAAAAGAATACACAAGCTTATGATTATATATTTATATGCATACATTTATTACCTTCAAACACCCCTTTATTTATAACCAAATAAAGCTTACAATTCGATGAAAGAAGAATGTTGAAGGACTAATATTAGTTCTAGTCTATTCTAATCAATATTACAACATACAGATAAGTCGTTAATCTATATTTAAGTTTGGGGCAAATGCCATAAAAAAAATCATCCTAAAATACGCTTTTGGGTATCGAACAAATTTTTTTCCTCATTTGGGTACTAAACTTTCATTTTTGACCTCTTTGAGGCACTTTGTGATATTTTTGCCCTTGGATTTTAAATAATTCGAGGGGCAAAAATGTCACAAAGTGCCTCAAAGAGGCCAAAAAATGAAAGTTTAGTACTCAAATGAGGAAAAAAATTTGTTCGATACCCAAAAGTGACTTTTTAGGCAAGTATAGTGCTTTAATATGGTATTTGCCCTTAAGTTTGCTATTAATTTTCTACATAATGGAATAAGGATATGTGATATCCATGAAAGCTAAGATAAATTCACCTTTCTATTCCTATGAGTGATCCAATTGTACGGTAAGATATGATATCGTCACATATAAGGTGTCTTTCCTAGGAGGTTTGACATCGAAGCATACATTATTCCGAAAGTTCCAAATGACACATGCCGTTACTTAAACCACTGCGTCGAAACAATTTTTGTGAATGGTTGAAAGTTTGGTTGAAGCATCCCATGAAAGAAAATCAAATAGGTTCCTTGGATAATAGTCTAACTTCCACCACTTGGAAATTAATAACCATATTTTAGCGCGCAGGAAAANTCAAGGGTTCGATCCTCACTCCCTACAAAAGGCCGGAGGTTCTTTTCTATCTTAGATAGAACTGGAAGCAGCCTCTTTACCTTAGGTAGAGGTAAGGCTGTCTACATCTCAACCTCCCCCATAACCCGTGGAAGACGGCATTGGGAGTTACTTTACTTTTTTACTTTTTATTTTAGCAGCAACTTGACATTCCACAAATGATCATCCGCTTTCCCCAATCATTCATTTTGAAATGAACAGTAGCAACAAAATTCCCTTTTACCATTATAGCTAGAATAATCTGTAAAACTGATTAGTATACAATTAAGATTGTTGAACATGACATAACTTTTAGAGCACCCGGTGGGGGTGCTTTATAGCCCGATAACGTGAGCTATGTCGTGAGGTCACGTATTGGTGCTCGCATTATAAAGCCCGATGTCGTACCCACCAGCCACGTTATATCTATTTTTCTTTCTTTTTTTCTTCTTTTTTCTTCATATAATGGGTTTGTATTTTTGTTGTGTTTGTTTGTGTTTGGTTTGTATTTGGATTATTATTATTATTATTATTTTTATTTATCGCAGGTACTAACGAGAGGAAGAAGAAGACCATAAGCCATTCTAGTTATATTTTTAATCACTTTAAACTTATTGATTCAATTGTTTACTTAATTAGTCTATGATTGTTTGTTTTTTATACAGTTTCTTAGTAGCTTTACATTGTTAGCCATTAAATTTCACTTGTTACATTATTAGTCTTAAAATGTAAAAAATTTAGTTTAAATGCAATGTTTTGTTTTATTTAAATTATCTAATGTTTTTATCTTATATGAATAACTAATATTAAAAAAAAAAAAAAAAAAAAAAAAAAAAAAAAANAATTAAGATTGTTGAACATGACATAACTTTTAGAGCACCCGGTGGGGGTGCTTTATAGCCCGATAACGTGAGCTATGTCGTGAGGTCACGTATTGGTGCTCGCATTATAAAGCCCGATGTCGTACCCACCAGCCACGTTATATCTATTTTTCTTTCTTTTTTTCTTCTTTTTTCTTCATATAATGGGTTTGTATTTTTGTTGTGTTTGTTTGTGTTTGGTTTGTATTTGGATTATTATTATTATTATTATTTTTATTTATCGCAGGTACTAACGAGAGGAAGAAGAAGACCATAAGCCATTCTAGTTATATTTTTAATCACTTTAAACTTATTGATTCAATTGTTTACTTAATTAGTCTATGATTGTTTGTTTTTTATACAGTTTCTTAGTAGCTTTACATTGTTAGCCATTAAATTTCACTTGTTACATTATTAGTCTTAAAATGTAAAAAATTTAGTTTAAATGCAATGTTTTGTTTTATTTAAATTATCTAATGTTTTTATCTTATATGAAAAACTAATATTAAAAAAAAAAAAAAAAAAAAAAAAAAAACTGCAAGGCGTGGAGGATCATATAAATTGAGCGATGAGGGAGTTTGTTTTTGGACTGAGTTATAGGTTTCGAGTTATAAAGTGAAAATGTTATATGACAACACGTTTCGCTTAAAAACGAGCATATGGCTCGGAACTGCGCCTGGTGCTCTTACAATTATGGTTATTCTACATATATGGTTAGTATAATACGATTATTATACAATTATACCAGTAACTTAACAACAATGTTATAAGAAAACTAGACTAAATAACATAATCTAACCAATATAAATTTTAATGAGTTGTAAAAGGCAATGTTAACTAAACAAACTATAACAGAATCTAACCCAATTTTATAATCATTATTTGGTGTGTTTATTTAGTAGCTTATGGTTTTTTATGGGAATTCATTTGCATAGTGTGAATTTGTATTTACATACTTTAGTTTATACATCATGCGGTTATAAGGGTAAGGATCCAGTGAGAAGAAAACTTATAATGAGAAGGATGAGAAATAGCTATAACCACATATTTGAGATGCGTCGACTTGGATTAGATGCATCTCTATTCATTTAGATGCATCCCAATTAGTTTCAAACGTAATTTTGAAGTGAAAATGACGTAAAGTAGTACTTGTAACAAATTTGACCCGCAGAGGACGAAAAATACATAGGATTTTCCTAACTTGCTAAAATGCATCTAATATATGTATATGCATCTAATTTTTAGCTAGAAAATATATTACGGTGCATCTAAAAGATTAGGGATGCATCTAATTCAAGTTGATGCATCTCTAATATGTGGTTATAGTTATTTCTCATCCTTCTTATTTTAAGAGTTCTCATTTGATCATAAGTCTATTTATAGCATGTTTAAGTGTCTCTACAGTAGAATATGCAAACAAAAAATAAATATGTACAAATCATCTCTTTTTATAAAAGAATTGATTTGCACACATTAAAAATTGATTGATACACTCCAATTGATTTATAAATACTTATATAGTATTGATATTTACTTTAATTATTTGTATATCTAAATGTACAAATAACAAATTAGAGTATGCAAATCATCTATTACAATATTTTTTAAACATGCGACTGTGAAAGTCACACCTCGCTTCATTTGTATATCTAGATTTCTACAAAAAGTACAAGAATAATACTAGTAAATCATCAATAATGTCTCTTGTATTTCTAGCTGGTGATAAATAGTACAATAATATGAAATGAAAAGATGTAACTTTCGTGAAAATTATTAGCTGGTTGACAATTGTCACTATCGGGATGCGTTGTCCTCCGTTCTATTCAAAAGATTGATATTTGAAAAGAAAACAATAAATTAGCCAGTAAAGTACACATAGCGAGTTTTTTGTTTTTACTCCAGCTAATAATCACATACATTAACAGATTTATAGCTTACTTCACATGCATCAACATCGCGTGACTTTATATCAAAATTGGTTGTGTACCAATAATTTTACGTTTAAACATAAAAAATGCGGAGTATTATACATCTTTTTCATCAGGCAATAGATTATAAAGACCGAGCATGTTTGTTAGCTTAGGTACATTAGGGTTATGGTATAGAGTATAGACTACATATCATAACACGAAAACTAACATACATGCTCGAAGCTTAGGCTGCCCTCAGTAAGGAGGGTCAATCCCTCTCATTTTCTCTGTCATGTCAGCTTTCTCTCTTCAGCCGCCTTTAGGCGATTCGGTGTCCCAGTAGGCGACCTACACTATAAAAAACATACCCCTCAAAAATACCTTTTATATTTAATAGATACACACACAAAACCAAAGTATAGTCGATCGCATTAGCGACCCTCATCTACAAATAAGGAGAGATTGATTTTGATTTTGTGCCACAGTAAGGTGATTGGGTGACGATCGAGTGAGAAAAAAAAATTGTCGAGCACTATCCCTTACTGAGGGTAGCCTAATCACATGTTAATCATTTAACAATGAATAGGAAAGTTTGTCGTGTTATAAGAGCATCTACAATGGGTAAACAAACTAAAAGCTTTTCACTATTGTAAAAAGCTATTTAAAGGGGTTTTTTGCATTGTATAAAAGACTTTTTGAATAGCTTTTTAACAAAGACTTTGTAAACTAAAAGTCTTTGCAAAAAGCTTTAGTCATTAAATAAGTTGAGCATTAAATGCATTAAATGCAAAAAGTCTTTAAGACTTTTCCCATTGTAAATGCTCTAAGTCAATTGATGATTGACATAAATCACAAAATTGTATTTATTTTTTTTTATTTATTTTTTATTTTTTTATTATTATTTTTTTTTTTTCTGAAAAACTAGGAAGTAGGGGTAGCAAGTAGGGCGTACAAGTGAAATGTGTTTTTAGTGCATGGAATTGAATTGTGTGTCAGTTTCGTCATTGACCATCTTTATAATGGAGTCTATGCCAGAGAATGAATGGTTGAGAACCCATCTTCTTCTCCTACTCTCACCCCCTTCTCATATTTTCTTTTGTCTTCTACTCTTTCCTTTTATCTTACATGTTCTCATTCCATAATCATTATGGTCTTAATTGAATGTTGATGTTTTAAAGTTAGTTTATGGATGTCGAATAAAAGAATATGTTGAGACCTTGGTATCATATATCTCAGAAATAGGGTTTAAGGACATGATGACTATAATTAGAATAATTTGTTTTGTTAAGTTTACATTTTAGATAATGTATTTCGATGCTCTTATGTCTTATATTGTACGGAATTTTTATTTGGATAATTCAAGAGACGTTAGTTTCAAGTTCAAGAATTCTAAGCAAAACATAAATACTACGTATGTAAATTGTTGTATGTTCAACCGACACCATAAATCCTTTTATCAGTGAACTTGTGTTTTCAATTATTTTTGATATAGTCGGCCTGAAATACTTTGTTGGAAACCAACGGTTGTGTCAGTTGGCATTGGCCAATAGACATGCACGTTGAGTATTTTCACAAGAAGCATTTTTTTTAACAACAATTTATCGATAACTAGCAACAAGCTAAAAGAAGAAACTGTTGATCAATTCAGAGCCCAACAATCTCTTACTATAATTTAAACCTAAAATATTCTAAGTGTAAATTAAGTCTCTGAATGAATGAATATCTAGAGAGTCATCGTTAAAGTTCATAAAAGACAAAAGAAAGTCTCCCACCTCATGAGGTGGAACTCAGTAAGTGAAGTCCCTGAACCAGAAGATGATAGAGTCAGTGAGTACTGGCGATAATACAGATCTCCTTAACAATCAAGAGCATTCTGAATTTAGATATTTAAGAAAAATATCCAAGTATCTGATATGTTAGGTGAGAACTTTCTTAAAAAAAGAAGTATAAAAACACTTATGAAATAAAGTTAAAGAAAGTATAAAAGTTGGTACAAAGGTGTAAAAATTTGTTAACACTCTTCCCTAAGAGCAAAGGGTAAGGTCACCCCAGGTTAAGTTTTAACTCACTGTCACGTCAGCGCCACATTAGCTTTAACCTTTTAACCTTAACTCTTGACTTTCCACCATGGTAGCATAACTCACCCATAACTCACCTTCACCTCAATTATTTTCAATTTCAACCTCAAACTTTAACAAATACTTCATTTAAAACTAACATAAACATTTATAAAACACGAATTACATTATCCATTATACTTAACCACAAATTACAGTAACTACAATAATTAAAAAGAAAACATCTTAATTAAACTACGATAATTAAACATAAAAAGAAACCATTATACTTAACCACAAACCGAAATTATTATGAACGCCATGGTGGGAGAGGGTTAAAATATCAACATGTATGGTTCATTCTGAGAAACACGTGGGCATGGGACAGAGACGATGAGTAATGGTGTTTTATGTTAAGTATTTCCATATCGTGTCTTTCTGTTTTCCGTATCGTGTTTATTTGTTTACTGTATCGTTTGTAACTTGGTGTAATGTTGCTTTAACTTTGCAATTGAATGGTTTATGTATTCATATTGTTTTGTATTCGATAATGAATTTTAAGTTATGATTTGATTTTTATATCGTAGGGGGTGTTTTGTAATTTTTTCATTTTGGTATTCAAAAAAGCAACTAATAATACAAGGGCCAAAACAGGTTTATTTTTTTTTATTTATTTTTTATTTTATTTTTTTATTTATTTATTTTTTTTTTTTTAATACTAGGCAGCTTAACGCTGCGTGAAAGGCTTAACGTGCCAGGTTAACGTGGACTTGACTTTTATACCCGGTAAGTTAACATTGCGTCAAAATGTGGGTGCGTTAACATTTAACGCAGGTGAAATGTCACCTTACCGAAAGCTCTAAAGTGAGATTTGACACATTTAATAAAATATAAGCATTTAATGTAGTTAGGTAGGATTGTAATTTCTAGTTAGATGCTCAATTAGTTCATATTACCTCGCAAATAACCACTTTGTATTACGATATAAAAGAGAATTTTTCAAATGAGTAAATGTTATCTCTTGTAGTTATTTTAACTTCGCAATGTGGCACCACCCCTTTGACATCCACTATTTATCGTGATGATATCAAGTTAGCTTAAATGAGTACACTTCAAGCCTCCAAACATGTGATGATATATCAAGATGCAGTGAGAGAATTTCAAATGGATCTTTAAACAAAACTAAGGGCCCGTTTGGTTTGTAGGTGGGTTTAGATTAGGATTTGTATTTGAGTGTAAAGTTGTAGATTAAGATTTGGATTTTGATTTGATTTAGGAGAGAGAAAATAATATTTAAAAACATATAATATATTAAAATATAAATTAAAATTAAAATATATTATTAAAAAATAAAAAATTAAATAAAGATAGAGAGAAATGAGTGAGAAAGGCACACAAAAAAAGAAAAGTAGTGGAAAAGTAGGGAGGGGGGATGACTTTTGTGTATGGTAGAGTTGGAGGGGTTGATGCCTAATTTCAAAATCCACAATTGCTACCAAACAAAGGTTTTCAACCTACTTTAAGTCTAAACCCACAAAATACCCTATACCAAACGGGCCCTAAATAATCAGAGAGAAGCATCATATCATATAGTGCTTACATAACACATCCCTAGAAACCTAGTTCTCCGCATATACTTATAATGTTATGGGATTTATAATATTGAGAAAATACTTATAAAAATCTAAGCCAAACATATGAAAATACTTACGAAATCTATCTTAAAACTTCCAGAAATTGTTAAATATATGGTTTTAGTTAATGTCTCGAAAATAAACAACCATTGTTAGAGGCTGTTTGGAATTGCTTATTTTTTCTACTTCTGCTTATGCTTAAAAAAGTAATTTTAATCTGCTTAAACGTAAGTATTTTTAAAAATAGTGTTTGAATTTGCTTATTTTATAAAAGAAGTAATAATACTCGAAAAACTATAATTTGATAAATAATATTCAATCATATAAATTTATTAAACATTTTAAGTTGAATATGATAGTAAATCTAATTTTTGTAGAATACTCCCTACGTCCCAAAATTATTGTTCACAGATAAAAAACACAAAGTTTAAGAAAACATCATCATTACATCTTTCTCTTTCTTATTTTTTGCACAAAAGACAGTTTTACTCTTAACCAATTAATTTATAACTTCTTTAAAGTTTGTAATAATAAACCCAAGTAAAGTTAATATGGTAAACTTGATCTATATTCCCTATCTATTTTTGGAAAGTGGATAATTAATTTGGGACAACCCGAAAAGAAAATGTAGACTATAAATATGGGACGGAGGTAGTATGAAATAAACAGCTATTTACCAGCTTATAAAAAGTTGCTTACAGTCTAAAAATAAGAAGAAAGGCAAAAAAGTGTTTAGATAACAAACTGCTTTTTATTTTAAAAAATGCATATAAGCAAAAAAATATATATAATAATAAAAAATAAAATTAAGCAATGCAAACACCTACTATGAAAAAAATAAAATGATAACTCTCACTATTCTTCAAAAAGATGCAACATATTTTTCTCAAGTTCTATCATATCGTTCAAAAAGACAATCATATACCCCGGAATATATTGTGTTTACGTGACTATGGAAAGTATTAGACCCGAATTCGTATGACCTATTTACGCCTTCTAATGCTACTAGCGCAAGTCACTTTAAAATCTGACATAATTTCTACATTTAATTGTTAAAGAATTGTTTTTATTTTCCTTCTTGTATAGTCTTCCCTACTAATATATGTTTTGTGGGGAGATATCTATCTATATCCATCATTCAAAGGATTTCTCTTTCATCTTGTATGCATCTCTTTTGAGTTTCTGTGGCAAAATAAAACATCTTAACTACACTATTCTTATCAGGTACTCTTCACTTTCTTTGCTCCCTCATTATTCTACTCTGAAAAATTACCCATAAAAGATAAAAATGTAAATGTTACAACCATAATTAGACACACAATATGATCAAGTAATAATTTGCATATCCTTTTAGGTACCAACTTCTTGTTATGGACTAACCATTACAACTTTTTGGCAAAGAAAAAGAAAGTGTCCTTTTTGGTGGTTTTATTTTTTCCTAAGCTCAAATCTTATATAGAGCATTGCTTAATACATACTATGCACTTATAATGTTGAAACATGCATGCATTAAAATGTTCCGATATGGTATGTCTACTAATTTTCGTTCCAATATAATACGTCTGAAATATGCATGCTTTCTTCATAAACAAATTGGCTCATTCTATTGGGTTATATGATTGGTTAGAGCTTAAACCTTTAGGTGTTGTTTTATGAAGGTTTAGCAACCAATAATGGACATGTCTTCATCGGCGAAAAGGGCTAAAACTCCGGCGAGCAGCACCGGGGGGAGTAATAATATAAGTATAATAGTGTCATGTTTAGTTGATGGGTGCACAGCTGACCTTGGTCAATGCCGAGAATATCACCGAAGGCATAAAGTATGTGAAATTCACTCCAAGACAGCTAAGGTCACTATTGCTGGCCGTGACCAAAGGTTCTGTCAACAATGCAGCAGGTAAAACTTTTTTCATACAAAATTGTCCTTGGTGACACATGATTTAGTGTCACTATAGTTTAAAAGAAAGAACGACATTTGAAAAAGTGTCACTACAGTTTACCAATGTGAGAAATTTTGACCTTTTTATGACACAAAATAATAATTATTCTAAAAGTGTCAACCCCTAGTATACCGTTTATACATTAATGTGTGATGTGTCACTAAAACTCAAATACATTGACACTCTAGGTGTGTCACTAAAGCGTCTGTCGTTATGGCAATTTCCGTGTAGTGCTTAACATTTCTTAATACTCCTACTTGCTTTCTACTTAAAGTTATTGATACTCAACATAAATTCGAGTCAAGCCTTTATAAGTTTGAGCTTGACTCCTTAGAGGGAATTTGTACTGGAGGTCGGAGCTCGGACCCAAGCTTACAAAAAGCTTGCCTGCTTAAACTAAATTAAGGAGTTTGAGCTAAAATAATAGGTGATTAAAACTACGACTCTACGAGTTATATAAAAATTAGCTTTAATATAATTTTCTAGTTATATAAATTTGTACATCATCACGATAATGATAACCAAACTGGTTGTCAAACAAAGGTCTTAATGCATGTTTGTGTTTTTTTTAATCACTATGCATGGGCAGGTTTCACTCACTAGCAGAATTCGATGAAGGAAAACGAAGCTGTCGAAAGCGGCTTGATGGGCATAACCGTCGCCGTAGGAAGCCTCAAGCAGACTCTTTGTCCAAAACCACAACAACCTTTCTTTCAAATCAACAAGGTTTCTTTTCCTTATCTCGATAACTTTATACAACCCCAAACATATAATAAATGCTCCGTAGTACAGTAGTTCATACAGTTAGTTACTTGACATAAATTGTTTCATTTAAGCTTTGGGTTTTGCTAAACACGGCCCTAAAGTTATGTTAAGAAATAAAAATATGCATAAATGTTGGCACGTAAAGTCGGTTGAGAGAAGTTTGCAGTTATTATTAAAGATACAAACTATAAACAATTATTGCATATGTGAATACTTTAAACTTATTAACTTATCATTTAGGGCTATGTTTAGCAATTTCTCCAAAGTTTTTAACTCATTAAAGTAGGATTGGGCCATGAAAAGTTTACAAGTGAAACTAATTTGATTTCCTTCATGCTTTCATTGCAGGCATTGCTAGAATTTTATCATTCAATAGCCCACAAATACACTTAAGTACCATGTTGGGTTCTTCTAGGCCCATTGGGTTCAAACCAGAGAGCCCAAGCCCAACTGGCCCATTCAATAACCAACCACCCCTAAACTACCTTACGAGACACCCCATGAACCAAGGCCCATCACCACCAACTCCAACCGCGCGTAACGATGGTGAGAACCACTTCAACTTCCTCCAACACCGACCACCACCTCTAGCCGGCACCACTCGTGCTCTCTCTCTTCTGTCATCATCGCCGCAAGCCCATCAAACTCAAGGAATCATGCCATCAGTTCCTAGAGGCATTGGTCAGTATGGTTTTGCACAAGAGATGCATAGTGAAGCAATGCTTACGGAATCAAGTGGTATGACACTTCAATTTCAAGGGATGTTTAATAATGATCATGCTGGCTCATCTTCGAGTGGGATTAAACAACAAACATTGTCATTTAGGTGGGATTAATAAATGTTTTGTGTGATGCATCGCGAAAAAATGCATGCAAGGCTTGTGGTAGTATTTCTCATGTACTTTAGAGTTACCAGACCTCTCGACTCTAACAAATAATGGTCCGTCGTTAATAAATGAATTATGAATGTAATTCTTGCTTCTCATTTCATCAATCGGGTACGTCAAGTTAATAGTTTCTGATCAACTTGGTGATAATTGGTTCGGGCTCGGCTCTTTAATTAACAGAAGGAATAAGAAAACTTCGTCAAAGTTAAAAACGATCCACAGATACTACTTTATGCCGTGAAATGTCACAATTATGTTGCAACTACAAAAGTTGATTCCAACCTCATTGGAATACTACTTTAACGACCCTCAAAAGAAAAAAGCATAGAACAATATGAGTCGTGTATGATTCGATATTTCGATACCACAAGGTGTCATATAATAATTGGGTGATACACTCAATTATACTTGCGTATCGCATATCATTTATAAATAGAAACGAACATTAATTTTCACTAATGAACTCAAATAATGTCCCTAGCTAGGTTCCACAAAAACAATAATTTGAAGTAAAGGTTTGATAGCAATATGTTCTTCGTGATCCATAATACACAGTAAAGTGAATAATTTGGTATTTAAGTAGTGACAATGATGCCATTTTTTTTTCAATTATTGGGCATCATTCTCTTTTTTTTGTATAGAACCCAATAACGAACTAACCGCCCATCCACTTGTTTTTGGGTCCATTGAGTTATTAAAGTAATTTTTTGAGATTAAGCTTTGATTTTGTTCGGTTAATTGTTTAGGGTACGAATCTTATTTAGCAAGTGTGTGTAGTGCGATAAATGATATACACCATATTAACAAGCTTGTTCATTTTCTTAAATATAGTTCCCAAGATCACCCAAGAATAAACGTTTTGTAGGTAGTAAATCAGTCTATAATTTAAGGTTTGCATGGAAATAGTTGTGAATGAAAATTTACATTTAGTGATTTATTTATTTATTTATTTGTTTGTTTATTTATTATATATATTTTTTAATAAATAGCAAAGATGTTATAGGCGAACTGGCAAATGAGAGACCAACGAGATCAAGTTACAACACACAAACCAAAAGGCTTCTTACAAGCATTTTTTAGACTTATTACAAGTATCTTTTATTGTAAAATTCAAAATTATTATGAAGATATGACATGATATAACTATGTTATCCTAAAAGAACAATAAAAGAGCATCAAAAGAGACCATTGGGAGACCAAGGAACCTAGCCAAAAGGTCGACAGTCAACACAATTTGTACTCCTATAAATCATTGTTTAACTTCGTATAGAAAAACATGCACAACAATTACTTCACAGCAATAATAACCTCATAACAAATTGTCTTTCAAGGAAATTAACACCATTAGCTCATACGATGGATACAAACTCTACACAAAGAGCCGCAGGATTTGTGAAAAACAAGCTAGTTAGTACATTCTTTAGAACGACAAAACCACCACAATCGTTGCCAACAACGACCCCATACGGTGTTCCTACTATCATTAACAAGCCAAGCAACACATCTTCATCCGTGAAAAAAGTTCCATCGTTAACAAAGCTCACAAACTTTTTTAACGTTGGCTCAGATGATTACGTGCATGGACCTAGTGGTGGAGGTGGTGATGCTAAAGTTGATATAAGGGCTTCTGCCTATATCTCATCTTTCAAAGAGCGACTTGTACTTGAAGAGTGCAATGCAACTAATGAACGTGTCGAAAAGTTTAGAAGGAATTAAGCGAAAGTCGCTAATGATCCTATATAAATAAAGTGCTTGCTGGTTTTTGGTGTGTAAAGAGTGTATGTTTTCTTCTCTTATGTTTCAAGTAAAATAATTTACTTGATGTCATGAAGTTCTACTAATTGGGCTTCTCACAATAAAAATATGAACCGTGTTTCATGGTGTCTTTTTTAGTGAAGAAAAGTGTATATTGCTAATGCTAATATATGTGAACTTATGGTAATTGGTGCTCAAAATCAGTGAAAGTAGATGTTTTCTTATTGTTTGATCAGAAATACAATTTTCACAATTTAAAACTTAATTATAAAAGTTTCCAACAATAACTATATCATATTCTTTCGATTTACCAAATCTAAATGCCGATTAACTAATTATTGTGTCTTTTGTTGTTTCTCATCTTCTACAATTTGTGGATATAAATTACAATCCACAAACTTTAAGTTGTTGAATATATAATGGCTTATTTTTTATATGTGTTTGTATCTAAAACCATTGAAGCTTAGAAAAAGTTTCTGTTAAAGACCTTCAACAATTGCAGTTTAGAAAGTAGAATTATGTGGTATATATGCATAGAAGAGTGAATGGTAGACGATTATTTGCTTAGGAAAGCTTTTGGCATCATTATTGGTTTGTTATTTATTGATATGGTCAGCCCGATATTTAGAATAATCAAATCTTCAGAGATTTTCTATATTGTAATTACGTATTGGTTAATGGACAAGGCAAATTATAATTTAAATGTGATATCAAGACCAAAATCGATCTTCTCTTAATTTTTCTTCATATCTCACGTTCTCTTCCCTTCTCCCTCCGTCAACTACCTATTAAATTTTCACGATTGTCATCCAAAAGTTGAGTCCCCATGATTATTACATCTTTGAAGTCTTCAAAGGGAGCCATTCGATTAATAGTTTTCTTTGAAGTCTTTCAACACCAAATTTTTACTAGTTGTTTGTGTCTCACGTGATCACAGGTAGAGGTGCAAAATTTCCGGTTAAAACCGGTTTTCGGTTTTTAGAAAACCGGTTTTCAAAAAACCGGTTTTTCTAAAAACCAGTTTCGGTTCGGTTCGGTTTTTTCGGAGTCGGTTTTTTTCGGTTATAAATGTCCGGAATCGGTTTTTTTCGGTTATAAATTTTCGGAATCGGTTTTTTTATCGGTTTTTTACCGGTTCGGTTTTTTCGGTTATAAATGTTCGGANAGAAAAAAGCATAGAACAATATGGGTCGTGTATGATTCGATATTTCGATACCACAAGGTGTCATATAATAATTGGGTGATACACTCAATTATACTTGCTAGAAACGAACATTAATTTTCACTATTGAACTCAAATAATGTCCCTAGCTAGGTTCCACAAAAACAATAATTTGAAGTAAAGGTTTGATAGCAATATGTTCTTCGTGATCCATAATACACAATAAAGTGAATATTTGGTATTTAAGTAGTGACAATGATGCCATTTTTACTTTATTTTTTATATATTGGGCATCAATTTTTTTATTTTTTATTATTATCTATTTATTTATTTATTTTTTCTTAGACCTTAATAACGAACTAACCGCCCATCCGGTTATTGGGTCCATTGAGTTATTAAAGTAATTTTTTGAGATTAAGCTTTGATTTTGTTCGGTTAATTGTTTAGGGTACGAATCTTATTTAGCAAGTGTGTGTAGTGCTAATGTGTGCCCACTAGACACACGATTAAATACAGTTAATGAAGACAAATTTTATTTTTAAATCAAAAAATGCATTTAATGAATATTTGTAGATTTTTAAAATTACCGTAATTAATCATCATTTTGATATTAATTAACTCTAACATTCCTTATATACATAGCTAAACAAGTGCCAGTTGGCACAAGTTAGCAAGACCTTTGCTTAAATATGGTTCCCAAGATCACCCGAGAATAAACGTTTTGTAGGTAGTAAATCTGTCTGTAATTTAAGGCTTGCATGGAAAAAGTTGTGAATGAAAATTTACATTTAGTGATTTCTAGGCTTTTTGCTCTTTTTTTATTTTTATTTTATTATTATTTTATTTTTTGAAATAGCAAAGATATTATAGGCCAACTGGCAAATGATAGACCAACGAGATCAAGTTACAAAACACAAACCAAATGGCTTCTTACTAGCATTTTTTAGACTTATTACTAGTATCTTTTATTGTAAAATTCAATATCATCATGAAGATATGACAAGATATAACTATGTTATCCTAAAAGAACAATAAAAAAGCATCAAAAGAGACCATTTGGGAGACCAAGGAACCTAGCCAAAAAGTCGACAGTCAACACAACTTGTACTCCTATAAATCATTGTTTAACTTCGTATAGAAAAACATGCACAACAATTACCTCACAACAACAATAACCTCATAACAAATTGTCTTTCAAGGAAATTAACACAATTACCTCATACCATGGATACAAACTCCTCACAAAGAGCCGCAGGATTTGTGAAAAACAAGCTAGTTAGTACATTCTTTAGAACGACAAAACCACCACAATCGTTGCCAACAACGACCCCATATGGTGTTCCTACTATCATTAACAAGCCAAGCACCACATCTTCATCCGTGAAAAAAGTTCCATCGTTAACAAAGCTCACAAACTTTTTTAATGTTGGCTCAGATGATTACGTGCATGGACCTAGTGGTGGAGGTGGTGATGCTAAAGTTGATATAAGGGCTTCTGCCTATATCTCATCTTTCAAAGAGCGACTTGTACTTGAAGAGTGCAATGCAACTAATGAACGTGTCGAAAAGTTTAGAAGGAATTAAGCGAAAGTCGCTAATGATCCTATATAAATAAAGTGCTTGCTGGTTTTTGGTGTGTAAAGAGTGTATGTTTTCTTCTCTTATGTTTCAAGTAAAATAATTTACTTGATGTCATGAAGTTCTATTAATTGGGCTTCTCACAATAAAAATATGAACCGTGTTTCATGGTGTCTTTTTTAGTGAAGAAAAGTGTGTATTGCTAATGCTAATATATGTGAACTTATGGTAGTTGGTGCTCAAAATCAGTGAAAGTGGATGTTTTCTTATTGCTTGATCAGAAATGCAATTTTCACAATTTAAAACTTAATTATAGAAGTTTCCAACAATAACTATATCATATTCTTTCGATTTACCAAATCTAAATGCCGATTAACTAATTATTGTGTCTTTTTTTGTTACTCATCTTCTACAATTTGTGGATATAAATTACAATCCACAAGCTTTAAGTTGTTGAATATATAATGGCTTATTTTTAATGTGTTTGTATCTAAAACCATTGAAGCTTAGAAAAAGTTTCTGTTAAAGACCTTCAACAATTGCAATTTAGAAAGTAGAATTATGTGGTATATATATGCATAGAAGAGTGAAAAGGTAGACGATTATTTGCTTAGGAAAGCTTTTGGATTTATTATTGGTTTGTTATTTATTGATATGGTCAGCCCGATATTTAGAATAATCTTCAGAGGTTTTATATATTGTAATTACGTATTGGTTAATGGACAAGCCAACTTATAATTTAAATATGATATCAAGACCAAAATCGATCTTCTCTTAATTTTTCTTCATATCTCACGTTCTCTTCCCTTCTCCCTCCGTCAACTACCTATTAAATTTTCACGATTGTCATCCAAAAGTTGAGTCCCCATGATTATTACATCTTTGAAGTCTTCAAAGGGAGCCATTCGATTAATAGTTTTCTTTGAAGTCTTTCAACACCAAATTTTTACTAGTTGTTTGTGTCTCACGTGATCACAGGCAGATATATTTGCTTTATTAGTATATATACAATTGGTTTGTCTTGTTCTTTCAACACCAAGATTGTTTGAATCTGTGTATCATCCTCTATAGCCCATATGCCTCGGCCCAATGGAAATTATAACCAGCCCATTTGGCTGTGGTCTTTGGCCCAGTTGCAAAACCACAACCTCCCAATACGCCCAGACATCTTTATTAGCTCTAACAGGCCCAGCAGGCTCAACTACTAGCCGACATAAGCAAGATTACTCCCAAGTGCCTTTAGCACCATGACTATTTAGGATGAGATATTTAATACGAACACATGTGCATCACCTTATCTTAATTCACATGCAATTAATTTAAGTATTGTTTATAATAAATCTTTATATTCATATCTTTGTGTTGGTGATAGTAAATTCATACCTGTTACCAACACTAGCCATAACATCTTACTTACCCTTAATCGTCCTTTATACTTACATAATGTTCTGGTCACCTCTAATATTATNAAAAAGTCAATAGGGGACAATAATTTTGGGACGGAGGGAGTACCATTATATATATTTGCTAAAAAAAAATAAAAATAAAAATAAAAATAAAAATAAATCCTATTATGGACTTATGGTACAAAATGCTGATGTGGACGATAGAAATGTTCTTAACTCATTATTGTTGTTGACATCCTCAACTATTTCCACTTTGAGCAAAAATGAATCTGCCATTTAAAAATAGCAAATTAGCAATCGTAAAAACATAATCTCTGTTGTCACTTGGTTAGCTGTAGTGTCGACCAGTTGTAGCTGTAGCTCTCTGCAGAATTTTAAATTCGATCACGTAAATTTCACCACGTGTCTAATATATCACGTGCTGTAGCTTTCGTCTTTATGCTACATACCTGGTGTAGGTTTCAACACGCCTCTTGCCCTCTTCTATAGTCGCCCAATCAATAAATATAAAAATTACATTAATTTAATTTCTACCGAAAGAACCAAACCGCTCTTTAGGTTTTGGGTTTACATATCATTAAAATAGGATTTATATATCATCTAATATTTTCTAATTTTATTTTTATATTTTTTTACTTTAAAACTACGAAATAAATAGAACAAAAACAGAAAATGATGTGAAAAAGAAAGATAATATTATTACTAGTCAAATAATTATACACCCACACCTCTTATAAAGAGTCATAAGTGGTATCTATAGGCTTATTACAACAATAATTTACCACTTAAATAATATTAGTCCCTGCGGGCAAAGGCATCTACATATCTAGTCCAATTCAAGTGTAAGACACCAACTTCACAAAATAACAAAACTAACAATCTCCCTCCAAGGTGATATCATACGTGAATGGTTACAATGAGTCCTATAAGTACATAACAAGGTAAACATAACAATGTTTGATGAAGCGTAAAGTCTCTGAGGATATCACTGTAGACAAGTTACCGAGGATGACTTGGAGTTATTTCTTTCGATGACCTCGACTTTGATCTTTGGCACTGACGGTTCTGATCTTCTTCAGCTCTATACTCCTTATGTATTATCCTTGAAGTTCCTTCTTTCGAATACTTCGGCATCGATCTTTGGCAGCAAATGCACTGATCATTGGAGCTCTAAACTTCGTGTGCTGTAATGGTCTTGTTAGGTTATTATTCCCTCCTAACTAGTCAGCCTTTTTCTCTTATCTGCTCCCTCCTGAATCAACAACACTCTTTCATCAAAACTTTTAAGTCTTTTAACACGCAGCGGAGAAAATAGACTGTGGACTATAGCACCATGGTTGTCATTCGGGGAGCATCATATCAACATAGCTCGCATAGATTTGCATCCAAGTTGGTAAATAAGCGCTGATGTACAAATTATTGGTACCCCTTTTTCGGATTAAGCACAGTTCCCTCAATTAACCAAATCGCGAAAGACAAAACACAACTTCTCCCTCTTGATGGTTGCGAGTTATCGGATCATCATAATGTTGTGTACATGTCGTAAAATCAACTTGAGCTGGAAGTGATATTAAATCCATAACAGCCTGTTTAAGCATAATTCTGTGAGAATATGTCGATCTACTCTCAATACAATTTTCTTAAATCAACATATAATCGAACCTCCTTTTAATTCAATTGGCTAATAGTAATGAGCACATTGAAGACAACCCGATATGACCAACTTGAAAAAGAAATAAACATCCCAACTTTGTGACTTAATGCTTGTACGAAAGATAAATATAAATTAGAACCTCAATACTGACCACTACAACGTAACACCATAAAGTATCAGGTACATAGTGAATAAGCGCCCAGACAAGTTATCTTGAGAGATGCAACCACACAACCAACATCTCCAAGTTAAATAAGTACACCAATGTCACTTCAATCGCAAATAAGCAATACCGTACAAAAACCCCGTAGTCCTTTTGTTAAAATAGCACTAACGCTTGCCGTGAAATAATTAACCTCATGAAAATTTGTAAATCCAAAATACCATTCTTCTTGCCAATAATGTATCAAACTGAACAACCATATGTGTAACCAAATAATATTCAGATAATACTTTTGTTAATCCAATCATTCCGTAATCCCAGTAACATTTCAGTTCGTTGTATTAACCAATCCAATCCAAATGAAATACATGGTTCACAAGCCTACATGGTTATAATTTCTGCCCAGTCCTAAGCTAGTGAGACCTGGCCTAATAACCATAAATGATATAAAACCATTTGACCAAAACACACAGTTAGTATTTGACCTAACCCTAAGACACACACTTCATTTCATTCGCCTACCACACCTAGCTATTCTCTCTATCAAACTCATCTCATCTCAATCAAACCTATCATATCTCATTAATCTCATATTTAACTTAACATCAAAACCGAAACATATAACTACCTTTAATCCACCTTTTGACTTCATCAACATGATTGATATCATCTCCATTCGATTTTAATCCAAACACGAATCTCGTTTCTCCTATGCAACAGCTTTAAGGTCTTGTTAACCAAGGTCTCAGGTAAGATTTAATTCAATCGCAAATAAGCAATACCGTACAAAAACCCCGTAGTCCTTTTGTTAAAATAGCACTAACGCTTGCCGTGAAATAATTAACCTCATGAAAATTTGTAAATCCAAAATACCATTCTTCTTGCCAATAATGTATCAAACTGAACAACCATATGTGTAACCAAATAATATTCAGATAATACTTTTGTTAATCCAATCATTCCGTAATCCCAGTAACATTTCAGTTCGTTGTATTAACCAATTCAATCCAAATGAAATACACGGTTCACAAGCCTACATGGTTATAATTTCTGCCCAGT
>LBNU01035547.1:161177-171613 GCA_014162995.1 Artemisia annua
GCTCTCTGCAGAATTTTAAATTCGATCACGTAAATTTCACCACGTGTCTAATATATCACGTGCTGTAGCTTTCGTCTTTATGCTACATACCTGGTGTAGGTTTCAACACGCCTCTTGCCCTCTTCTATAGTCGCCCAATCAATAAATATAAAAAATACATTAATTTAATTTCTACCGAAAGAACCAAACCTCTCTTTAGGTTTTGGGTTTACATATCATTAAAATATCATTAAAATAGGATTTATTTATCATCTAATTTTTTCTAATTTTATTTTTTATTTTAAAACTACGAAATAAACGGAACAAAAATAGAAAGTGATGTGAAAAAGAAAGATAATATTATTACTAGTCAAATAATTACACACCCACACCTCTTATAAAGAGTCATAAGTGATATCTATAGGCTTATTACAACAATAGTTTACCACTTAAATAATATTAGTCCCTGCGGGCAAAGGCATTTACATATCTAGTCCAATTCAAGTGTAAGACACCAACTTCACAAAATAGCAAAACTAACAATCTCCCTCCAAGGTGGTATCATACGTGAATGGTTACAATGAGTCCTATAAGCACATAACAAGGTAAACATAACAATGTTTGATGAAACGTAGAGTCTCTGAGGATATCATTGTAGACAAGTTACCGAGGATGACTTAGAGTTCTTTCTTTCGATGACCTCGACTTTGATCTTTGGCACTGAAGGTTCTGATCTTCTTCAGCTCTATACTCCTTATGTATTATCCTTGAAGTTCCTTCTTTCGAATACTTCAGCATCGATCTTTGGCAGCAATGCACTGATCATTGGAGCTCTGAACTTCATGTGCTGTAATTGTCTTGTTAGGTTATTATTCCCTCCTAACTAGTCAGCCTTTTTCTCTTATCTACTCCCTCCTAAATCGACAATACTCTTTCATCAAAACTTTTAAGTCTTTTAACACGCAGCGGAGAAAGTAGACTGTGGACTATAGCAGCATGGTTATCATTCGGGGAGCATCATATCAACATAGCTCGCATAGATTTGCATCCAAGTTGGTAAATAAGCGCCGATGTACAAACTATTGGTACCCCTTTTCCGGATTAAGCACAGTTCCCTCAATTAACCAAATCATGAAAGACAAAACACAACTTCTCCCTCTTGGTGGTTGCGAGTTTTGGGATCATCATAATGTTGTGTACATGTCGTAAAATCAACTTGAGCTGGGAGCGATATTAAATCCATAACAGCCTGTTTAAGCATAATTCTGCGAGAATATGTCGATCTACTCTCAATACAATAATCGAACCTCCTTTTAATTCAATTGGCTAATAGTAATGAGTACATATGAAGACAACCCGATATGACCAACTTGAAAAAGAAGTAAACATCTCAACTTTGTGACTTAATGCTTGTACGAAAGATAAATATAACCTAGAACCTCAATACTTAGCATTACAACGTAACACCATAAACTATCGGGTACATAGTGAATAAACGCCCAGACAAGTTATCTTCAGAGATGCAACCAAACAACCAACATCTCCAAGTTAAATAAGTACACCTTAGAAATGTCACTTCAATCGCAAATAAGCAATATTGTACAAAAACCCCGTGGTCCTTTTGTTAAAATAGCACTAAGGCTAGCGTGAAATAATTAACCTCATGAAAATTTGTAAATCCAAAATACCATTCTTCTTGCCAATAATGTATCAAACTGAACAACCATATGTGTAACCAAATAATATTCGGATAACACTTTTGTTAATCCAATCATTCCGTAATCCCAGTAGCATTTCTGTTCGTTTTATTAACCAATCCAATCCAAATGAATTACACGGTTCACGAGCCTACATGGTTATAATTTCTGCCCAGTCCTAAGCAGCAAGTGAGACCTGGCCCAATAACCATAAATGATATAAAACCATTTGGCCAAAACACACAGTTAGTATTTGACCTAACCCTAAGACACACACCTTATTTCATTCGCCTACCACACCTAGCTATTCTTTCTATCAAACTCATCTCATCTCAATCAAACCTATCATATCTCATTTATCTCAGATTTAACTTACCATCAAAACCGAAGCATATAACTACCTTTAATCCACATTTTGACTTCATCAACATGATTGATATCATCTCCATTCGATTATAATCGAAACACGAATCTCGTTTCTCCTATGCAACGGCTTCAAGGTCTTGTTAACCAAGGTCTCAGGTAAGATTTATCTGTTGTTTTGTTTAATTCTTAACCGAATAAAAGAAAGATTGAAATAGAGGTTTTGGTCTTTCTTTAAATGTATTCGAATATTAAAAAAATGTATACTTTTTATAGATTTATGATGATACGAGTGCAACTAAAAAAATCTTTAAAAGATTAGAAACAAAGATGAACTTATTCTCAGATCTCTTGCATTTTTTTCATTTCTTGGGGGTGAGATGGTGAGGATCTTGGTAGTGTTTAGATGTAGGATAAGTTACATGGCTTTGTGTGTGGACTGTTCGGGTCTTCCTCTTCTTTCATTCTTTTATTTTTGTTTTTATCTTTGGTGTTGGACTAATGATGTTAAGACTGAGGTCAACACAACGTGTCGGTATTTGGTTTGGTCAACATGGTAAAAAATCGGAGAGTTGAGACTTGGAAAGTTGAGACTCGGAGTTAATTCCGTAGTCCTTAGTACTTGGAGAGTTCAAGAGTCGGAGAACCTTATCCGATAAACTCGGAGTAATAGAGGATTCTTAAGATTCGGAGAAACACATCTTCAAATTCGGAGTCCTTCAAAATTGCTCCTGATTTAGAGAAAAAGGGTTTCAAGAATCGGAAAATTAGGGTTTTATAAAAAAAATAGGGTTTCTTAGGATAACCACCGTTTTTGCATACCCATATATTTTTTGACCCTTTTTTACCACAAAAATTCATGGGTTGATACAAAAAGTCGCAAATATGATGTTAGACTAAACTGTTATAAAGGACTGAAAGACCATATATTAGCAGTTGTGTAAAACTATGAATGAAGACATGAGAATTTTTCACCACCTTTTGATATACATAAACTTGTATAAAACTGTTACTTCAAGAGGATCTAATTTTTTTTGCTCAGTTTAAAAAAATGGTAAAAACAATTTTAGTACAAGATTCGAACCACAAAAAATGAACTAGATATCATAACGAGGCTCTGATGCTACTTGTAGGACTGAAAAGATAGTTGAATTATGTGTTTCGGGAGATCGAGGTTGATCAAAGAACATAAAACAATACATGGTTCTAGAGAGTGAGTAAAGAGAGGGTGAGGTGAAAAAGAATGATAATATTACTAATAGTCAAATGATTACACACCCACACCCCTTATGGAGAGTTATGAGAGGTATTTATAGGCTCATTATAACAATACTTTGCCACTTAAACATTATTAGTCCCCACGGGAAAAGGTGTCTGCATATCTAGTCCAATTCACGTGTAAGACACCAACTTCACGAAATAGCAAAGCTAACACCTATTCTCTATTCAGATGTGGTGCTCAGCTTGTTCCAGATTCGGAGAAAAAGGGTTTCAACAATATGAAACACATCTTTATTGGTAGTAAACACTGGCATAATATGGTACGGTATATCCTTATTGATATCAATTTTGGGTCGGGGGTTTCAGATTGTAAAGAAGTTGATATCGGGCTTGGTGGAGAGAGAGACAAACACATACGTCTATCCTGATATGTTGCTTTACTCGTGCGACAGAGGGCTTGATTTATATGTTGATCTGACAGGGTCATCGTCCTTGACGCAAACTGGTATGGTTGATTTTGTGTCTAGTAGTGTGGTGATTGAGGTCGCATAACCTAAATGCGTCAAGAATGAGGCTAAGTGCGCGAATATTGGATATGAGTTTTTCGCATTTTCATTCTCTTCTTCTGGGAAACTTGAGAAGAGGTGACCATACTGAAGTAGATCTGAAAGTTTTCGTTACTCAAGACATTAAGGTACATGTTGTTATTCATGTCTTTAGTAGAATTAACTTTGCTATATATAGAAGNCCCTTGTTGATATCTATTTTGGGTCGGGGGTTTCAGATTGTAAAGAATTTGATATCGGGCTTGGTGGAGAGAGAGACAAACCCTTACGTCTATCCCGATATGTGTTCTTTACTCGTGCGACGGAGGGCTTGATTTATATGTCGATCTGACAGGGTCATCGCCCTTTACGCAAACTGGTATAGTTGATTTTGTGTCTAGTAGTATGGTGATTGAGGCCGCATAACCTAAATGCGTCAAGAATGAGGCTAAGTGCGCGAATATTGGATATGAGTTTTTCCCATTTTCATTCTCTTCTTCTGGGAAACTTGAGAAGAGGTGACCATACTGAAGCAGATCTGAAAGTTTTCGTTACTCAAGACACTAAGATACATGTTGTTATTCATGTCTTTAGTAGAATTAACTTTGCAATATATAGAAAAGCGAATGCCTAGATAATATCACGACTTTTTACTAATTTCTTATAAATCTCATGAATAATAATAATAATAATAATAATGATGATAATAAATTATTATTATTATTATTATTATTATTATTATTATTATTATTATTATTATTATTATTATTATTATTATTATTATTATTATTATTATTACTACTTTGGTCCAACCATATTCAGAACCATTTTTTTTTATTTTTTATTTTTAGTCTCCAAAGTTTTGTCTAAATATTTGTTAAAAAAAGTTTTACATAAATCACGTGAAATCAGGAATGTCACCCAATGACACTATATCTTGCCGAGTTAGCATCAGTCGCAAAATGTAGTAAGTATATAGCAGTTGCAAGCCTTAGCAATAGTTATAATTGAACGAACCATAATAAAAATAGTAAAATGACAAAAGATGAATTTTTTCACAAAACATTGAGTGTTGTTTACTACCAAACAAACAATACAACAAGAATCCTTACAAGGGATATGATTTGGATGTCTAACCTATACGACCAACATTATGTCTAATCTAATCATTGTTAGACGTTTTGATTGCATAACTTCTTTCCTAAAACTTATCACTAATTTTGCCAAATGAGTATTAAGATTTTATTGGTCACAAAATTAAAATGCCAATTATAAATCCTAGTCACTACTCTTCTTACAAATAGCTAAAGCCACTTAAAAGCATGTTGATAATTACAAACATACTAATATATCTCGTGAAGTGAATACAAATTAGTATTTCAATATATTGAATTAGATAAACCATTCCATGCAATACTTAGTTACTCTTTCCGTTCTAATATTATTATTCACGGATAAAAAATATACAGTTTAACACAAAGTGAGATCATAACACGCTTAAACCAATAAAAAAGTATATATACCTACTAAACTCTCTTATTATTGGTTGAAAAAAGAAACGAACAATTATTTTAGTACATTTTAAAATGAAAATATGAACAATAACTTTTAAAAGAAAAGTATATATAATAATATTGTTTTAAGGGTCGATAAAAATTAGTGATAGAAATATATATGTAGTTGATGCATCGACTCACGAATCGAAAAGTTCATAAAAGAGTTGAGTGTCTTGGGGTTGGAGATGCGCCATCCAACATGGCCAGGCGCCATGGAGCAGCCATGGTACTGGGGTGACAAGCGACATAGGACCTGGTGTACGCCAATGGTTGCATTTCTTTTTTTTATTCCTTTTTTTTCGATTAAAATGGTTATTTGTGTTGGGCTTGTGTTTTTTAGTGTGCGTCTGCTTTTGAGTGTGTGTGTGTGTTCATGCATGTATATTTGAGTGTATGTGTGTGTGCGCACGCATGCACGCGCGTGTGTGAAACAATGAAGAAGACGGCCAAAAAAAAAGTGACGAGTAGTGACAAGTGGCGAGTGACCAGTGGTATATTCTTTTCTTTTTTTTTTATTCAACACCCCTTTGTAAACATTAAGTTTTTATTTATACCCTTAAACTACGAAAACTATATATAAACAAGTATAAATTATGTAATTGTTTAGGATGGCTTAAAAGTCCTTTGAAATCTCTTATGTAATTATTTATTTTTTTTTTTTTTTTGAGCTTTAGCTCCTTGCTAGGCTCGCTAATAAAACCGCCATTCAAAAAAAATATATATAAATTATGAAATAAAGTAAGATATTTTTATATTTTTATGTAAGATAATTTATATATAGAGTTTCTAAAGTTTAGTTGTTTTGATAAAATGAGAAAAAATGATGGGTCTCAAAAGAGGCGTTTTCGCTTGAATCATGAGGAAAGGTGTTTTTAGATGTGTGAGTATAAAGGATGTGAAATAGGAAAAAAGTGACATGGCATGATGTGTCATTCAAAAAGTGTAATTCTTGAGCTATGACACCTAGTGTTCTAATGCATAAACCTAGAGTAATCCAATATTTTTTTAGAGTGACACAAAAATATGAAATACATTTTAAAGTGTGAATTAACAAACTTCATTAACATTACAATATTATTTTTAATAACTTTAAATGAGGCTATCCTTATATAACTTTTGTGGTACGCTATCCGAAATCACTAAAAGTGTGATTTTGATTAGAGGGGTGTATGGGATTGAGAATATTAATTTCATTATTGTTGTTTGGTATAAAAATTTAAGTATGGGTATCACATATAATAATGTTAATTTAAATGCTCATGCAAAGAAAATAAATGTGGTGGAGATAATAAAATGTGGGGTCCACTGAAATGAGTATAAAAAGTCACCTCGCCCCATTGGTATAGGTCTATGGGTATCCTATCATTGTTTGATTGCTAAATATGTCACCAAACAATTAAAATCACTATGACAGTCATAGTTTGATTCCCATTTATACCAAAGGCACTCTTAATACCACAAAGCTCGTGATTGCAGCCACTAGCAAAATTGTTTTTCCTAGTATGTAACACAACGCAATAAATTAATATTATTAACTTTCTACCATCTAAATATTTGGCGGTGTGTTACTAATATATAAAAATAATTACCAGTACTAATTTGGCTGAAAAAGGTAGATGATGGTCATGAGCACGAATGGACGATCATCGTTACCCGTTATCACACACAAAAAAAAGAAAAAGAAAAAAGAAAACCATACCACTGTTACAAACAATAGTAGCACAAGGGATAGCTAGAGATAAGGTAACATTAGATCTAAAAACATTTATTCCACAGCAAAATGGGTCGAAGAAAGCTTGAAATTAAGCGAATCGAAGACAAAAACAGCCGTCAAGTCACCTTCTCCAAACGAAGAACAGGTTTAATGAAAAAAGCACGCCAGCTTTCAGTTCTTTGTGATGTCGATATCGCTGTCGTTGTTTTCTCCTCTGGAGGCAAGCTTTACGAATTCAGCACCGGAAGTAACAGGTGATTTTTATATTAAACAAGTTTTGGTTTTTAAAAATTTAATATGTATGTGCTATTACTATTTTAGTATTATGTATGGATTATAAGTTCTAACCTTTTTAGGTATATTTAACCTGTACGGTTACTTAGAAATTTCTAGGGTTTAATTGGATTTCCAATAGACTTGAGAAAACATTTTGTAACCCTCGTAACACCCTCTCTTCTCGTGTAATTTTATGTTAGTTTAGTCTCTAAATTCAAATGCTGTTCGAAAACAAATGTGTGATATGTCATTCTAGTGCTTTATGGCTAAAGTCCATGATAGCTAGGTTTATTGAGATGTAGGTGACGGTATATAGTGGTCATCAGTTGTTCATGTTGATCCCATTTTTTAATGGCGGTTAATTTAATTTGAATTTCAAGTTTCATACTTACCTTTCTTCTTTGTGAAGGTACAATATTTAAAAAGTCCTTGGTAGGTTTTGAGACATGTTGTTTATTAGGAACTTGGGAAACGTGCATGTTGGATTTTTAAAAGTAGGTGATTTGTACACATCACAAAATGATTGAGACACTCAAATTTATTATGTTTGGACATTTATACTCTTACAGTTAACTTAACATTTTCACACTGTGAGGGTATAGAAGTCTAATCACAATAAATTTGAGTGTCACAATCATTTTGTAGAGTTTAGATCTTGAAGGAATGATTGTAGTCTATGGTAAGACCTCTCGTAATAAGAGATCATCAACGCGTCTTCTTGTCTATGTGACACTTAGACGACGCGTCTTCTTTATTGGACTTACCTTGGACAACGCATGTTAAGGAAGAAAAGAAGAGAACTCGGTCATCTGGACAACTGAGTCTTCGAGGTGTGTTTGTCTCTCTGTGTGTGTAGGGATGGAAAAAAATATCTGTACCCGATGGAGACCCGATCCCTAAACCCGATTTGACTGGGGAATCCCCGAGTTGACCGGGGATGGGGAATCCCTTGAAATATTAAACCGGGGATGGGGCGTGTATGTGGATAACATAAATCCCCGAACCCGGCCCCGACTTCGATCTTTCTAGTGTATAATTATTTAAAATTTATATGTTTTACCCATACTCGATTAACTTGTATATGTACATGTACATATGTGTATGAGTATCGACTTGTATGTTTATATGCATATGTGATATTTATAGGATCAAACACATTTAGATTTAGAAGTATAAGTACCAATTACATATTACTTATCTATTTTGTCCGAATACTCACATATGATACATATTGTTTTATATTATATTTGATGTTATAATGTGTACGATGCTTTAAAGTTGAATTGAAATTGTAATTAATATAGCTATGTGCGATGTACTTTTGTTGAGTTACTTTATGAGTCAAAATTCTTTATATTTTTGACGAGTTGGTAGAATTTTTATGTTATTTCATAAGGGTGGAGAATCCCTGAACCCCGCGGGATCCCCGTTCCCATTGGGGATGAGGATTGGGATGTAAAGCAATTCTCCTATGGGGATGGGGACGGGGATGGGGATGGGGATGAGTGTAAAACGGGGATGAGGATGAGAAGTACAATCCCCGACATTCCCTGCCCCGTTGCCATCCCTATAGTGTGTGTGTGTGTGTGTGTGTGTGTGTGTGTGATTTTGGTTTTTGTGAGGTATAGTTGTGTTAAAGTGAGGTACATTTGAGTGGTGAAATTGGTTGTCTTATTATACTAAGTTGGTGATGAAGTTTTTTTTAGAAAGAATGTTGATGTAGCGTTGATGTGACGATGATGAATGCGGTCTTATGTTCTCCTTATTACACACACTTAAATAGACTAAAAAGGTTCAAATTCACACAACTGATAATGTCTTTTTATTAATATATACCACTACACTAGTTTTATTTTTTAAGCTAAACACAATATTTAAAAGCTATAATCAAACAAATAAAGTTTTATACAACCACACAAAGTTCTCTTAATTTGGATATGATCGTTGGGTTAAAGTGGAAGTAAGTTGATACAAAACTAAATAACACAAGGTATGCATAGTCTAATAAAAATGGTAATTAACACATCCCATCGCGGTAATTAATCTCTCTTATAAAATTTGTGATGGTTTATAATTACTATATAAAAATGTGTTGAACAGATCCAAACAAACCATATGGCAAGTGTAATCGGCTAGAAAGCGGTTGAGCATTCTCTAGTTACTACCTTACGAAAGCGGTTGAGCGTTCTCTAGTTACTACCTTATAGCAAAGGCTTGATTCAGGCAACAAATCTACTTAACAAAGTAGTCTCATATCATCCCCTATAAGAGATTGTTGGGGGAGTAAAATTCATGCTTCAAAGAATTAGTGAATCATAATATAAATCTAATACTTTAGATTTGCAAAGTGGAAAGATTTAGAGGGTAGATATTGAATTCCTAAGTTTTAATTTATTTTATTTTGAACGGCCCTAATTTTTATTTTATTTATTTATCTATTTATTTATTTTGAAATACCATGATAGCTAAGGACCAAATATTTGGGTTATAGGTGTGGATTGAGTTGGCACATCCCATCTGAAAAACAGTGTAATAGATAGCAGTTTAAAAATTATATTTAACACCTAAAGCAAATTATCGTATAAAAGTGCACAACGGAAGACTAACAACTTTAGTGTGCATGAAAAAGTTTTCCCCATGAGACCTTATGCACCACATGTTTAATAAATCATGCATGTAATCCTAAATTACATAACTTTTAGAAAACATGCAAACAAGAACAAATATATCTCGGCAGTTCAACAAACTCCAAATCAGTGATTAGACGGGTCGGTAATCCACACTAACATTTCAGCAATCTTCTATAACCGCTAGGCTTGAATTACTTTCGTACCACAAACAAGATTTGATGAAATCGAAAAAATCACTTGATCAACAAAACCCTAAAACCGACTCTCTCCTAGGCGATTTTTTTTCTCTCCCTAAAATTCCTAATCGATCTCCTCTAATCTGCCAAATCCATTGATTCTTTGCCTCGATCTATTCTGGTTATGAATTAACATCTACGTTATTTGTTCCCTGATTGATTTGAGCTTTGTTTCATTAGTTTTTGTGGATTATTAGTGAATCGTTTTCTTTTAGGGTT
>LBNU01035547.1:172583-187759 GCA_014162995.1 Artemisia annua
TATATATATATATATGTATATATTATTACAAATCCTTATCAAATAAGGAAGAATGTATCATCTGAGGAATTAAATATCTTTTAAACATTAAAAGATATTTATCTTATTTATTAAGATAACTTATCCTTTCAGCCAAGTCACAAAATTAAACCAAATATCCTTTAGGGTACATGGCCAATGATGGGCCCCATTATGGGATTTTCGTGTCCCGTCTAGTTTAATTAAATATTAATTTACTTGTTAACTTAATTAAACACACACACACAGATATATAAATTAGCTATAGATTCAAAAATGGTTTGATTTAATTCACCAAAAATGCGTTTCACTATGCATATATTTTGAAAAAATAATAACCAAAATAACGTAATTTTTTGTGATTTTTGATGGTTTCGCATGTAAGGTAGATGTGAGATAACCCCATATTCATTTTTCCTATATAGACACACGCACGCACGCGCACGCGCACACACACGTAGACACACACACATATAGTAAGGATCCAGTGAGATGTAAATTAAAATAAGAAGTGGTGAGAAGTGACCAAAACCACACATTTGAGATGCAACGACTTGCATTTCTATTCATATAGATGCAACATCTTGAGTTTCGAAAGTTAATTTGATGTATAGATGGTGCAAATTGATTTTCATGATTTCGGCACGTGCAGAGGAACAAAAAACAAGAGAAATCATGAAATGCATCTAATATACGTATATGCTTCTGATTAAAAGCTAGAAAATATACTATGGGTGCGTTATAATACATCTAAGATTATAGGGATGCATCGAATTTAGGTCGGTGCATCTCGGATTTGCGGTTATAATTCTTCTTATTCCTTCTTATTTTAAGTAATCTTCTTATTTGATCCTAACTATATATATATATATATATATATATATATATATATATATATATATATATATATATATATATATATATATATATATATATATATATATATATATAGGTGCATGCGTGTGTCTTTGTGTGTGTGTCTTAGTATATCTTGTAGCTTTATGTGAGGACGTGGCTACATAGAGCTGCAAGGTAATCTTATGTAAGAAAATGTAGTTATAATCTTAGTATATCCTTAGTTGGTTGGCGACAAAGGTTAATGAAAGGTGATCCTGGAATATGGCTTGTGTTTGAGTCTGATAGGTCTTTTAGTTTGTATAGTAGATTGTATGTCCATAGATATTTGTTGTTTGTAGCCCTTTAACGGGTGTTTGGAAAATGTACATCATCTCTTAAATGTGTTTGTATTGTAAATAATGATTTTGGAGTAATATATATTCACCTTTTTCAAAAAAAATAAAATAAAAAATAAAATAAAATATTAAAAGATCTCTAGCAAGCACTATTACTCCAAACACATGATTAGGGTTTCTAAAACCCTAATTAATCCTAATTGCCACACTTTCTAAAATCAACATAATTCATGTAAAACGAAAATTATGACTCAAAAATCAAGAAGTAAAATTACCATAGAGGTTAATATATGTATACAATTTCGTTAATCGATTAATAGCAAGGCGAGTTAGAATTTTCGTAAATCCAAGTTGAACTAAAAGATTTTTAAACACCGAGATTCTAATCGTTAGTTGTTTTGTTTATGTTGGCGATTTTGGATCAGTTTCCTCGGTCATTCGGTTTTTTGTTCGATGGTTGGTCACTCCTACATTTGTGGAACTGTAGATATATAGATGGTCCTTTTTTGGGTAAAAGGGACCTTCCACCCAGGTAAAATATATTAACCAATAAAACGTTGAAAGTACAATGGAATGTGGCTGAAGTACCACATTAACCTCAAGCAACCGCTTGAATTACCCTAGATCATTTATGATAGGCCATAAATGAACCACTAGCAACCAACAACTAGACCAATCAATAAACAACATAAGATGACATGCCAATCTTATGAAAAAACAAAACAAAATTAAATACTACTTCCCAGCACGTCCGTGAAGCTTGAACTCCTTGAATTGTTACGGTAAGTCGTTTACTTGAGCCGCATACTCATCTGAAAAATAACCATCTCCCAAATAATCATTCGGCTCATACACCTCATCCTCATCACTATCAGAAACAACTACTTCACCCACCTTAGAAAATGAGTTACCCCTCTTCGATGCAGAAGTACTCGGAGAAGGGATAGTAGACTGCTCCAACGCCTTTTTTGTTGCAGAAGTATTAGAAGATGGGATAGTAGATGACTTAGAAGCCTCACCCGGCACCTGCGAATCCATGTTACTAATAGGCTGATCTTGTGACCCCTTACCATTGCTAACAAAACCAAGAACATCTTCATCCACCAATGACTCCAAGATACCAAAAGAGTTAGAAGACTGTGGGTCCTTACCAGATTTAACATTTGAAGCAGAAGCCTGTTGAACACCCTTAGGATCTGAATCTTTCTTGGTACCAACCTGATTAGAAGTTTTCGTGACGTTAGGTCTCCAAAAATTAGCCTTAGGCTTGGAGAGTTTAACCCCTCCAATTGGCTTAGGTTGAGATGTAGAAACCACACTCTTACCTTTATTCTTACGGTTCCTTACCTCTGTGAACCCCTCATCGTTATCAACCACCTGATTCAATGCATTATCCACCCCATTAGAAACCTTATGAACCACCTCTTTCACTTGTTTTGGACACTCACTAAGTGTGTGACCAAATATCTTACAAACGCTGCAATGAGGAGGTGTCCATTCATATTCGACACGAATGATTTCCATCGAATAACCACAATCATCATCCAATGGAATAGCCATACTAACTTCCTTTTTCAATTCTGAATTTGAACACACTTCAACCAACGCACAAGCATAACTAATCCGACCCTACGAGTCAACACACATAGAAGATGTAAATGAATCCAACATAACCGGTTTCCCCACTTGAATAGCAATCAAGCTTAAACCAACCTCCGAATAAGCAACTATAGGCATATTATGTAATTTAACCCAAACAAGAATCGTAGTTACCTTATTCTTGGTTAGGGGAACATTAAGAGACCACTTCCTAAGAAGAGGTGAATGGAGGATTAACCACGGGCCTTGTTGGAGCACATGCTCCAATCCGTCCATAGAAGAGAACTTAAATAAGAAAACACCCGCTTCATTCTTCATAATCTTTTGCACGCCAAATTTCTTCCACGTATTAGTAACATAGTTCTGCACAATTGGAAAAGCTATAGCTTTTCCTAATAAGTACCCAACAAGAGTGTTCTCATACCGAACTAAAACGGGTTCCATCGCCTCCTTAGGAGTTTAGTATCATGGTAAGGAACCCAATCTTCATTAACCATCTGCCTAAAATTCACCTTACGAGAAGTACTATTGACACCAAGCAAAGAAGCAAACGATTGCTCCTTTCCACTAACACTACCTTTGCCCTCACTAGCACCACAAGTCGTTGGGGGCTGAATAAGATGTTTTAGGACCAGAAGACACATTCTTGCCCACTAACGTAGACAAGTTAATATCACCATCGTCCACACTCCAATCAGAAATAATAGGACCAGCCGATTCACGTGGAGACTGATTACTAGGACCATCACCATTAACACTACCATCACCATTAACAACGATACCAACCTTAGGAGTAGATTTACCCAATCCCGTAGCAGAATCAACATTCGTATCTATTTTGGAAGCATTACAAACCTCACTTGCATCAGCATTAACATTGCCACCCAACTTATCCATTGAATCCTTAAAATTATTTAAGATCGATGCAATGTTCTCCTCACCATGGTTCGATACATTACCAGCGGCATTACCCACAAGTTTCACATCCTTGATCGCACTAGTTGATGTCAAAAAACCCTTATTCATATTCACATCACCAATTCCACTCAACGATTTGCTAACAGATTGCACCCCTTTAGGAGCACTATCATTCGTACTACCAACCTGCCTATCATTACTCTTCTTCAAAAAACCCTTGTCCATCTCTCTTAAACCACAAAAAAACGCAGGAACAATGAAGAAACAATAGCAGCAAGCATAATAACACGTACCAATAAACAAGAAAACCCCAACTAAAAAGTTAGGGTTTTAATTCAAGCGCACCAGCAATTTATCCCTAAGAAGCCATGTAATCGATCAATGAATGAATTATAGTAATAATGAATCGATTACATTATATAAGAATAACCAAACGAATAAAATCACCAAAAAGCGAATAAAGGAATCACCAACCCACGATTAGAAAAAACCTATTTTACTTATTATCTTAAACGAAGGTAGATGTCACCAAGATACACCGAACCACGATCTTAATAAAAAAGGTATTAAATCGATATTAGAGAATCGTAAGGTTTAGATCGCTTAAAGGAATCACTAAAACTCAAAAAACAGAATTTGTGTCATCAACCGACCAACTATAATCAATAAAATAATAAATTAATTAAAGAATAAGGTGGGATTGAATTGATAAACGAATTCAGTTTAAAGAAGTTTTAGGGAATCGAAATCTCCTTTTTCGCCAGAGAGAACTACTAGTTTTTTTCTTTTCTTTTTATCCCTATATAGATGGTCCTTTTCTCGTCCCTAGTCCTTTTTCTCATCTATATGTTGAGTTCGTGTGCACATATTTGAATTCCTCCAAGATGTTTCGAGTGTGCATTTTTTAAATAAAGTCTCGGACATATTTAGTTCTTGTACTTTACATCTCTTATTTTGTCACTACTAATTGTTGAAATTTCACAATATATGTTTCAGTGTGGAGAGTATGCTTTATAGGTATGAGAAAAGTTGTGCTGAAATCGGTGAAGGATCCGGCAAAGGAACTAGCACGGATTTAGTAAGCAATAATTTCTCTAAAAATATACAATTTGTGTCGATTCTTATATGTGTAAGATCAAAAATTTATTGAGATGCTCTGAAAATCATTACTCCAGGAGTTTCTATTGCAATCGACAAGATTCCGAACTTGTAACGAGCTTCTACAAACGGTGGACAGGTAAAATATATATATTATACATACATGTATGTCAATATTTAAACAAAAAAAAGAACAAAAAAATATGGGAGAGAAATTATAATGATAGTAAGTGTGTCGTACAATACTAGAGATGAAATATGGATTTTTATACAGGCTTGTTGAAGAGAATAATGAGCAGTTCTCTGTGAATGACATGACGCAGTTAGAACAAGAACTTGATGCTGCTCTTATGCAAACACGTTTGAGAAAGGTGAGTGTCTGTTGCTGGTTTCTAACACTGTTGGTTCATTTTATAGCCCAATGATCTTCGACAAGGATTTGTACATAAAATATCTTAGGTATAAATGAAGTCCCTGAATGTTAAATTTAGGAGGAGTTCTTCAAAGATTAAAGAAAGTATCACCACTTCATGAGGCGGAAGCCTAGATTCAGTGTGTGATGACAATAACTCATCGAGTCTGATTCATATTTTGGTTCAGGGAGAGCTCCCGAAGATTTTTCTTATGAGGAAGTGATGTTATATCCATTGAGTCTGATTCATCCGCTGATTCAAACCCAGTCACCGAGGTTTTTGGACATTTAGTGACAATAGATTCAGGTGATAAGGTTCTTCTAATGTTTCAATTTGGCATTTTGGCAAGGTTAGATCAACCCAATCTTTTGACATTTCATAATCATATCTAGTTGATGATCTTACAAAGAATATATCCTTAGGTTCAATTCTAGATGAACTTTAAGTGATTTGATAAACCCCTAGCATTTTCAGTTATTGATTGGAATCTATTCAATGATATATTGAGTAACTTTATATGAGGTATTAAACCATGACTTAGTGATGTACTTAACTTAAGTAAGTTGCTTCCTAAGGGCTTCATTATCTCAATAATAGCATGTGGAATTATAAGGGCAGTATGTTTAGCTTATTTTAGCTCTAGCAATTCTTCCTTACATGTATTCAATTCTAAAATAAGATTCCTATGTTTTGACTTCAAGTTCAATCTCTGTTCTTCTACAAATCTTAGGTCTACGCATGCATAATCAAGAAACAATTTTCTATCATCATTATCTTCCCTCTAAAGAAGTTTGTGTACTTTTTATATTGTGATTTCAACCCATTCTCCATTCTTTACATGTTCTTTCCCAACAACAAACTCTTCATCATCAGCCAAGGCCATGAATACCTTGACAATAACCATTTCATCATCATCCGACAATACTTCTTCTTCATCCCAGTCATATGACGCATCTACAAGAACCTTGTTTCTTGCTTGAGATGGTTGAGAAGTTGAGCCACTAGAAGTTAAGAGTGCCAGTTTGGCTTTGGCCTTTTTGTACTCAGCTCTGTAGTCGATATGAACTTTTGGTTCATTTAGACTATTTGAAAAGGTTTGAGCTCAAGTGATGAGTTTTGGTTGAAATCTGTTTTGTTGAGGAGACAAATAAGATGGTGAGAATGTTTTCTAAAAAGAGAAATGACCAGTTTTACCACACTTAGAACATTTTGTTTTGTAAAAATTTTTTTGCCACTAAACATGGATGGATTCTTTTTGAAGAATCTCTTGGAATTGGCTAAAAGAGCCATTTCCTGAAATTATTCATTTAGGTCATCCATGTACTCTTGGCTACTTCTCACGTCCTTTTCATCAGTGGGGTCATCTTGGAAAACATGAACAATATAGTTAAAGAAAATAGCAGTTGATATGGAGATGGTTGTGGTCATGGCTATTTTGGTCTCAGGTGCATAGATTTCTCTATCAACCTTTCTTCATATTTGAATTTTCCAAAAAGTTTGGCCAAGTCAAGATATCTAACATGGTTAGAGTTTCTTAGGCCTTCGTTAAAGCCCAACCATTTCTTTAGAAGGTTGTTAATAAAACCAACATTAATTTCCTGATTTGAAAGGTTAATAGCATCATTCACTAGTTCATTCATGAGAACTTTGTATCTGGTGAATGTTTGGGAGACTGTTCACCTTCACATGTTCCCGCAAAGTTTAGAATCAAGTCTTCCCATGCCCTTTGAGCAGTGGGACAACTGATGACTGATTCCATCACATCATCTGGTAAGCATGATTTGATGATACTTTTGAGTCATTGGTCTTGATTGATCGCCATTCTTTCATCATTGTTTCATTGAGCTTAGGTTTATCAAGACCAATAGCTGTTTTAGGAACATATGAACCATTATTAAGAACCTTAATGAGGTAAGGTTCCATACTAGCAATATGAAATAGATTTTTTTTTTTCATTTGGTAAATCTATTAGCTTCTGTTTGAGGCTATAAGTTGAGGTAGGTCAGATGCTGGCATGGTGGGATCTTGATTTTAAAAACTTTTTTTTTTGCAGTTTTAAAGAAGTTCTATATATCAACTTTTCTAATACCACTTGTTGTTCCTTTTAGAGTGATTGTAACGTGAGATAACTAAGTTAAATCACTCTCCGTTTAATCTCATGTATGTTTAACAAGTTTAAAGCAAGAATACATAAAGCGGTTTAAACAAGATGCACAACAAGGTTTTGCAACGTTTAAATTATTATTAGAATTAAATCAAAGAATTTACTATGATTTTTGCGGAATAAAAATAAAAGTTAAATGACAAAGTATAGTGATCTCCTTAGTATCTTAAACACTAACCAAAGTATGTGTTTAATTAAGAAATGTGCTAACACACCGAATGGGTTTAGGGATTTAGTTCTTAGAGGAATAAATGCTCTCGTAAATATGTATCACATTAATTGTACGAGATACATTTACTCATTTACAACATTCTCTGTATATAAGCAAAGTTCAAGGTGGATAATAGTGACGTGTCAAGTATCTAATTAGAAAGGTACACTAGTACCTTAATGTATTAAATGTTTCTGTGGGACAGTGTTGACAACAATTTTTCCTTTTCAATTAACACTTGTAATTCATTGACTTTCTTTGATAAGTTTCTTTCACTTATCTTCCCAAAAAAGTTCCCGCTTATTCTTTTAGAGACTTAGGTATTTTTCTTAAATATTTAAGTTCAGAATGTATTTGATATGTTGAGGATATCAGGGAGAGTCAGTGAGTTATTGACATCACTGAGTGACTCCATCATCTTCGTTTGAGGTTCAGAGCTTCACTTGCTGAGTTCCACGCCTTAGGAAGTGGTGAGATTTTCTTTAGTCTCTAAAGAACTCTGAGGACGATCCCTGAATGTTTTTTCATTCAGAGACTTTATATACACTTATATTATTTATTGTTCAGATCATATTTGAACATCATTGGGCTCTGAAATGGCCCACCACTTACTATGCTATAAAAATGTAGACCATCATCTAAAGCGACAATGTATCATTGTGGCTTCTAAATAGATTTGAGATAATCATCAGCAAAATGACTCTAACCCTTGACAATCATATAACATGATGTCTTATGGGCTCAAATTCTCTGTCCACTAGTATATAATACACTCATTATAACCCTGTTTGATGCAGACACATTTGATGATGGAGTACGTATCAACCCTCCAAGAGAAGGTATGCTTCTCTTTTCCCCCTTTACCCAAAAAAGAGAAGGTATGCTTCTCTTTTCACTTTCTATTGTAGATCGCTTATTATTATTCTACTGTTCAGGACCCTACCATAGCCAGTACCAGTATCCACTATAGGACTCTTGTTAAAATAACTATCCGCTTACTAGATATCGCATACTAATATTTGTATTCATACTGTTTCCCTTTGGGCCTTGTATATCTCTAAGACTTATTGCAAAATATTTCGGTCTAGGAAGATGGATAAAAACACCATAAAATGAAATAGGATCCATGAAAATTATGTTGATTTATCACTTTCCTGCAGTCTGAACAAGTCAGAAACCAAAGTAACCTTTTTAACATTAGTTTTTACATGGTGGGAGCTTTATCCATAGAGTCGGTAACTATTCTGTCTGGTAGAACTGTTCGGTATAGTAGCTTGATTTAATAGAACTGCTTGCATTGCACATTTATACCACATTCATTATGCTGCTTCCTGCATTTCCAAGTAGGTGATAACATTAGTTCGTGTATTTTGTAAGGTATTATATGGTGGAGGACTTACTTTCTCGCTCTTACTATTGGGCTCTAAGCATTCAGGCGTGAAATATAATTAAATGTACGTTGAACCCTACGCGGTTAACGCGCTGCAACGATGAGTTAGTTATGCACAGGCAAAAGGAACTAAGACAGTTCATGGTCATAATTATTAGATGTGCCAACAGATCTCAGATTAGGATTGGACCATTTGTTTTCAATATAGTAATTGGTATTAACCATATTGCAGTGAGTTTGTGTGTGAGTGAATGAAAGATTTTGATGCAGTGTTTGATAGAACTTGTACACAAATTTTTGGAGGGAAAAGTAACAAGAATATAACTGTAAATATAATTGATATATATTCTGTAAATACAAGTACTTATATAGGTTATGAACAGACATGTAGGAAAGGTTGCAATGGTTCATTTTAGGACCAAAAGTCATATCCCTTCACATGTTAACTGTCACAAACCGTATCTAACTAAACTAACTAAAATAACTGTCATATAAGACATGTCATCAATCCTATGTAATCAACCTTATTGGTCGAATTAAGTCTGCAAATAAATACATAAATAATATTGTCTGTAATAACTTAGAAATAGTAGCATTTGGACTTATAAAATCCAACAATAATTTGAAAAGAAACCAAATAGAAACGGCCTGTCTAGCAGTTGCTTTCTTTATTGCATGTAGAGGCAAATTTATCTGGTTAATTGCAAGGTCATTGTGATGATATACTTTATTGTTACATCAAGACCATACTCTCCCTTTATCCTGTTTAGAAACATAGCAGCTAGTATTAAGAACTTGAATAAGCACAATATGAGTATGGTTTTCTTTTTATATTTTTAACAGGAGAAGACGTTAAGTGAGGATAAGGAAGAACTGCAAAAGCAGGTAAGTTTTTTACTTATTTCTTTGTACATATTTCATTTAAGAAGTATAAAGATCTGCTAAAAGTAAACAAGCTCTTTTAAGTGTCATTGATTGAGAAACAACTCTTGCTTGTTTGCTTATCAATTTCTGGCCAAAATGCCTTTGTTGATAGTTTGAGATTTTATGGAAAGACTGAAACAATCTACTTGCTAAATCTTGCTGTTTTCCAAGCCTATCATCATTCAAAATCTTATAAACATAGACAAGATATTGAGCAGAAACAATCTAGTCGATCGTGAAATCTTTCTGCTTGCATGTCTAATATCATTTAAAGACTTCCAACATTGAAAAAACTGGCATTACTCTTCATATCTTTCCTTTCCTGTATATTTGCGTGTACATTCCTTTCTTATTGTTCATTTTCAAGTTGCCTTTCATGCGTTTGGTAGTCTAGATAGCAAGATCAATCGCAAGTTACTTTAGATCTAGATTTCTATATGTCTATATAAGAGTTAGATCTATGACGTACACGTTCTCATTTTCAAGTTCCCTTTATAAGTAGTTTAAAATTAAAGATATAGTTTTTTTTATGTCTAGATGCTGTATAAATTTAAGCTACAATGAAACATTAGTCAAGTACAAAACTGAATTAGATGTATGGACTTACAGGTTGCAGCAACAAAGCAAAATGATGGTGGTGGAGGTCTCAACGCCATAGCAACTAGCCAGGAAAATTCACCCCAGCATCTTGTTACACTTCCTCTTTTCAATGGCTAGATCTGCTCGGAAACAACACATATTTACCTTGAAGTCAGATCTTATTTACAAGAAACTGAAGCTTCAAAGCAAGCAGCCAATAAACCAGTGCAAGCTATTGGTGTTTTGACTGTTTACTACAGGTCATTCTTAACTGTACTATTGTTGTACTATCAATTGATTATTTGTAATACAAGCTAATACATTCTTTGCTATTCTTTTGCATTAGAAGATAAATGATTTTATGGGTGTGAATTTGATCCTAGAGAACTCATCTGCATTTTTGTTTATGCAGTGGGTAAATAGGCCAAATGGAATAATATATAGATGTACTAAATAAAGGTTAGATGTAATCAAAGAGCTTCACCATGAAGAAAGAGTGATTTAATTTGCATTACTTAATGGTTCAGTTTAAACCGTTAAAGTAATCATGTTGGCGGTGACATATTATTGTAGTTGGTGTAAAGTTTGTGTACTCTTTGCCTATTGGTTAATGTAAGCTGCAAGGTCACACTTGCAATATTTTGATTGAGTAAGGATCAAATGAGAAATAAAACTAAAATGAGAAGGATGAGAAGAAACCACAACCGCACATTTTAGATGCACCTACAAAAGTAGATGCATCTCCACTTAATTCTTTTTTCCTTATTCGAAATGTGTGGCCAGGAATATTTCTCACTCTTCTCATTTGATTTTCTCTTCTCACTAGATCTCTTCCCTATTTTGATTAGCCAAATAATAAAGTTGTCTCATGCACCTTTCTTTTGGTGACATGTAACGAAGCGTATACTTGGTATGACTGAATTAAAATGAAATGAGAATTTCACAATCACGCATGGAAATTAGTGAACGGGGTGTTTGTGCTAGTTTCATTAGATTGTCTATCGAATTAATGATTTTAGTGGCAATTTCATATCTCTCATCTTCAAAATCAGAAATTTCATATTCACCTATTTTAAGAGCATTGAACGTTATGCTCTTAAGGTTGTAATTTGAGTATATATAAAATTATCATGAAAAAAATGGGAGATATGAAATTCATCCATGATTTTTCTCAAAGATAAAAATTTAGAATTTTTGAGCTTACGAACTTATGGCCCATCGAATGTCACAAGGAAAATCTCATCAGCTTACAAGATGAAAAAGGTCATGTAAACTTTTGAAATTTATAATGAATTTGTACACCGGAAGATAAAAAAATACACTAACACGTAAATCCCTAAACTTAGTTTGATGAATGGTAACAAACATTGTTTCTAAACATTTATAATGTAAAATGTTAGCTAAATCTCTTATATTTATGAAAAGTATAAATTTAGCTCACAATTTCTTTTATAAGTATTTTTATTAGTAATACTAAAATTAAAATTAGCCTGATACATATGTGTGTTTCAACTATCGTTTTTGTTAGCATTAAAGAAAAAGTGATGGTCATTCTCATTTATTTGAACATTGTAAACTTGTCATAGAAAGTATAAGTTTATTTACTTATTGGGCTATGGACTTGGTAATCATTAGTATCATGTATAAGCCTTTTAATATAAATATGTAAACCAAGCCCATCAGTATAAGTCCATAGAAAGCCCATCCATCTCATACAAGTGGAAGTATAAAAGGCACAAAACTCCTCATTTGTGAGGTGTGCTTGTGTGTGTTTTATTAATGAAATTCTCTCTTCATCTTACTACTTTCTCTCTTTAGAAAACACCTGCATATATACTTCAAGTCACCATCTTTACTTCATATTAGTGTGATAAAGTTGATAGATTTAAGGTCCTACAAGTGGTATCAATCGCCTAACAATGACTTAGGAGTGTGTTGAAATCGTTTTTTGTCAAAATCTTTCATAAAAGTTGCGGTTTTTTTTTCTAAAATCGTGTACTTTTTATAAATGACGACAGATTATGAGATTTGTAGTTATTATTTAGCTTATTACAGTTTAAGGAATGCTTATGTAATATTAGGAAACTTATACATGTAATAGCCTATAAATACCATCTATGATTCTCCATGGAGGGCGTGCATGAGTTTGGACTTAAACCTTTTTCACTACTTCTCTCTACACCACTCTCTCTTTCTAGTTTCTCTCTCTAAACCTATAGGTAGAATCTTGATACCAATGGTCCGAACTATTGGTATCATAGCTGAAATTTGATTTTTGAGTGTTTGTTTTCAAAAACAAAATCAAAACATGGGTTAAAAAATGGTGTTCGAAAGGTTTGATAAAACGAAATATTTTTTCCCAAAATTTATGAGTTTCAATGAGTAAAGTATGGATCTTGTATGCTCAAATACTTTCTAATGGTCCATAGTACGTTTCTAATGGATTAGATCCAAAGTTTTCATCATCAAAATCGAGTTTGATTTGTGAATTTTGAGAAAAACTTCGCGTTTTTTTGGTGTTTTGGTCGTATAGGGTTTTAATTCGTTCATGGTGGATTTTTCTTGGTTAGAAACATGTTTGATGATTCATGACAAAAGATTTAAGAAGTTTGATGGGTTAAATCTTGCAAAAACAATGATACCATGTTCAAATTTGGTTCATTTTGATATTTCGGCTCTATCTCGATATCACGGTACTTTTACATATTTTGGTACATCTGAGTATTTCAGTACTTCCCATGAAGTTTGGATAGATCCATTTCAAAACCACCAATATACTTATCTCGCCTCATACCTCGGTACTAAGATATCTTGCTACCCATAATTATTTCGGTACCAAGATATCTCGCTACCCATAAGTATTTCGGTACTCATGTTCTCTCACATCATATCTCAGTTCCCGTCACATCGATACATAGATATTTACCGAGATACCATACTACTAAAACAACCGAGATACTTATCGAGAAGAATTTCCTCGGATGTTGGAGCGTCCAGATCTACCCCTTCCACGAGAGGGCTGCGTAGAATGGTGGGCAGTAAATGCAACAGGGGAAGAAGTAGAACCATGAAGTGATGTTATAAACAACTCGTGACCTTCAGCGTGAGCAACGAGATCACAAAAAGAGGGGCGTGGTTGAACAGCTCGATAGGCAATGGTGAAGGTTTCAAAATCAGGTCCTAAACCACACAAAAACCAATGGTTTTTGTCCATGTCGGAGATAGGTTAGCCGACGGCTGCAAGCTGATCACAAATTGATTTAAACTTTTTAGTAAAATCCAAGACAGAAAGTGATGAGGCGAAAAGTGTTACGCTTTTAGGGGGTCAATTAAGCCCTAATCCGTAATTATTTGATTAAATATTGCCTTAAATCGTTCCTTTGGTCATTTTAGGTACTTTGAAGAGGAATTCTGGAAAAGGGAGCATTTTGGACGTTTTTGGAGCATAAAAGTGAAGAAAACGACAAAGTCTCAAATTATGCTGAAAACAGTACCTGACGGCGTCACGTTCTATCGTGTGACGGCGTCACGCTTTGACAACATTGTTAGCATTTAAGATTTATAGAAAAGTGATGGTCGTTCTCATATTTGTATTATAGTGTGTCGTGTGTAAGAAATAGTTATAGTCTAAGCTTATTGGGCTATGGACTTGGCAAGCTAATATGTTAAGTTATGTTAGATAAGCCTTGTTATTTAATCATGTAACCAAGTCCAAGCCCAACCCCATGAAAGCCTTATGTAAGGAAGTATATAAGGCACCTTACATCTCATTTCTAAGGTGTGCTTGTGTGTGTAAGTGTGTGTTTTATATGAAATTCTATCTAGTTTCTCTTACTACTTTCTCTCTCTAAAACACATACATATATACTTCAAGTCACCAATCCATACGTGCCTTATAAGCTTATTATTAGTGATAAAGTTGTTATCATTACGTTCCAACAAGTGGTATCAATCGCCTAACAATGATTTAGGAGTGTTTTGAGTTGGTTTGGTTCGTGTTTTCAAGCTTTTACCACACGAATTTTTTCAAAAATTTCGTACCTTTCTTGTTCTTTTTGTGTTTTTAACACTCTTTTGCTTACAAACTAGTGTTATAAACCTTTCTCAACAAGAAAGTTTCAATCTTTTTGAAAGATTCAAGCTTTAAAAATTCGTACTTGGTTTTGTACTATTTATCTAGAACTTTAAAAAGTTTCATAAAAATCATCAAGTTTGCAACTTTCTTCAAGTTTTGGTGTTTTTAAGGCTAGAAGTACAAGAATCTTGGAATACAAACTTCATTTGGGTGTGCTTTTTGCGGATTCAAAATCTGCCAAAATTATCTAGATCTTTTAGACCCTAAATTATCTAGATCTTTCTCAAGCGGTTTTCTTCAGATTTGGTGGATTACTCGGTGTTTCCCTTACTTGTATAAGTGAGAAAACACTTCGACTCGTGGTATACTCTCTAAATTGTATAATTTAGAAAGTTTGAAAATTATCTAGATCTTTTTATCTAGATCTTTTTATCTAGAACTTTTATCTAGATCTTTTTATCTAGATCTTTTTATCTAGAACTTTTATCTATATCTTTTTATCTAGATCTTTTTATCTAGAACTTTGAAAATTTTCTAAAATTCTCTAAAACTTTGCAAAAGTTTCTAAAACTTTTCAAAAGTTTCTAAAACTTT
>LBNU01035547.1:194022-208028 GCA_014162995.1 Artemisia annua
AAAACACCATATGAGCTTGTGAACAATCGGAAACCGGATATCTCTTACCTTCACGTGTTTGGCGCTTCGTGCTATCTGACGAACGACAGAGAAGATCTAGGAAAGTTGAAAGCTAAGGGTGATATTGGAATCTTCATTGGATATTCAGAAAACTCGAGGGCATTCAGGGTGTATAATAGTAGAACAAAAAGGATAATGGAGACGATGAATGTGAAGTTTGACGAGATTTCACAACTGGCTTCTGAGAGACTCGCTCTAGAACCCGCTCTTAACCCGATGGCTTCTAATCAAACCAGATTAGGACCTACACCAAACAGTCGGACTTCTGGACACATCAGTTCAGGACTCGTACCTAATGGAGCTCAGTCAACAACACCGGATAAACCTTCAGATCAAGAACTGGAAAACTTCTTCGAGTTAATGTTTGATGAATACTATGGTGGAACTTCGACAAATTCATCTCAACATCATTCCGCTGCACCCGCTTAAAATCATCAACCACCACCACCAACACAAGATGCATCAACAACAATCGAAGCTGAAGCACCAACTCCCTCAACATCATCAACATCTACTCAAGCAACTCCGGTTACTGAAATTGTTCTACCAAGAGCTGATGAGCATAATCAAAACACAAACTTTCAAGAAGAACCAACAAATAATTCAAACAATGCTACGTTAGAAGAAGAAGAAGAAGAAGTATTTGAAAACCCGTTTGCAACAGACTCTGCCGAATCTTCTGCAAGGTTACAAGAACCATCTAACACACATATGTTAAATCCAAGGTACCCTTCTACACTCCAATGGACTAAAGACCATCCAATAGAACAAGTTATTGGTGAACCTTCAAGGCCAGTTCAGACGAGGAGACAACTTGCCACAGATCTCGAATTGTGTATCTACATTTGTTCATTAAGTCTCAAAGAACCAAAGAACACTCGGGAAGCAATGGCAGAAAACCCATGGATAGAAGCGATGCAGGAGGAATTTCTTCAATACCAGTTACATGATAGTTGGGAACTTGTCCCACGACCACTTGAGAAACGTATTCTTGATCTTAAATGGTTGTGGAAAAACAAAATGGATGAAGAAATGACCATAATTAGCAACAAAGCTCGTCTCGTGGCTAAAGGGTATCCGCAAGAGGAAGGAATAGACTTCGAGGAATCATTCGCGCCCGTAGCTAGATTGGAAGCAGTCTGGATTTTCTTAGCTTATGCAGCTCACAAAAACATCATAGTCTATCAGATGGACATTAAGACAGCTTTCTTGAATGGAACTCTGAAAGAAGAAGTGTATGTGAGTCAGCCAGAGGGATTCATCGACAAAGATCATCCAGACTACGTCTACAAGCTTAAGAAAGCCATTTATGGTTTAAAACAGGCTCCAAGGGCGTGGTATGACGAACTATCATCTTTCTTGCTTAAAAACAATTTCACAAAAGGAACGGTTGATGACACATTGTTTACCAAAAAATACAAAGATGATATTTTGATCGTTCAAATTTATGTGGACGACATCATTTTTGGATCAACCAATCCTAACCATTCAAAACATTTTGAAAATCTCATGAAAAGCAAATTTGAAATGTCCATGATGGTGGAACTAAAATTCTTTCTTGGTTTGCAAATACATCAATCCCCTCGTGGTATTTTTATCAATCAAGCTAAATATACAATAGAGATTTTGAAAAAACATGGTATGGAAGATTGTTATTCTGTTGGAACACCAATGGTCACTTCACCAAAAATAGGTGTTGATTTGTTTCGGAAACCCATCGATCTGAAGAAATATCGGAGCATGATCGGTTCTCTCATGTACCTAACTGCTAGCCGACCCGATATTCAATTTGTTGTTTGCCTATTAGCACGGTTTCAGGCAAACCTACCAAACTTCACCTCAAAGAGGTTAAACGGATCTTCCGGTACCTACGAAGAACCATTAACATGGGACTTTGGTATCCGAAGGATTCGGGGTTTAATCTAACCGCATTTTCAGATGCCGACCATGCAGGTGATCAAGTTACAGCAAAAAGTACATCAGGTGGAGCATAATTTTTGGGTGAAAAGCTAGTAAGCTGGTCGTCAAAGAAACAGGATTGTACTGCACTTTCAACAGCAGAAGCCGAGTATGTGTCTCTATCTGCGTGTTGTGCCCAAGTTCTTTGGATGCGGACACAGCTCACAGATTATGGCTTTCATTTCGACCGCATTCCTATGTATTGTGACTCGAAAAGTGCCATAGCCATCTCGTGCAACCCCGTTCATCATTCTAAGACGAAGCATATTAGAGTCCGCTACCACTTCATCAAAGAGCACGTAGAAGAGGGTACTGTTGAATTATTTTTCGTATACCAACTCGCCGATCTATTTACTAAAGCACTTCCAAAAAATAGATTTGACGATTTAGTTCGACGAATTGGCATGCGAAGCCTAACCCCTGAGGAGTAAGAACATCTTCTCGAATCTTCTTGAAAAATATTTTTAAAACCGCTTCGCTGTAAATATTTTCGAAAAACAAAATACAAAATTTGAAAAACCAATAAAAACAAAATACAAAAATATAAAATTTTCAAAAACACAAAAACAATATAAAATCAGAAAATCCAAAAATATTCTTCCCACGACATGTCTCTCGTATAATCGATATTATGTACGTTTCTAGAAATGTCAATCAAAAATGACACGGATATGTACATATGCTTGAGCGAGAATTCATTCAAATGTTTTCTAAAACATGTCGTTTCTCAAATTTTTCTTCACAATGGCTTTCGTATACTTCAGTACGAAACCCGAGCTTAAATGATGACTTTTTATTATTTCAGATCAGGACTCGAACGCTCAAAATCGAAATTCTTTTCATAAAGTTCGAGTATAAACAAACGAAAAGATTTCAAGCAAAAACTCATTTTCACAAAATGACTTGTGTACATTTCAGTACATGACTCGCATTTCAAAAAGAAACTCCCTCCCGAAAATTTCATTTTGAAATATGCTTTGATTAAGGGGGAGTATAAAAAGAAAAAATGTTCCAATTTCATGCGAAAACAAATTCGTCTATCTCTCCAAAAGTTTTTTCTATTAATCAGTTGATATCAAAAATATCACGATGTGCTATTTTCGAGGGGGAGAAGACGTGATTAAATGTGATCAAAATGTTTAAAGATTGTGGAAGAATATCGAGCTCATTCGTAAAGACTTAAATGTTTGTACTCAACTCAGAATTAACCCTTGAATTGAAGAAACATAAAAGTTAGTATTCGAAAGGATTTATCCGAGTAGAAAGTACCGTTTCGAGAAACTCTTATTAGATGTGTACTTTGACGGGTCTAACTTCCTTTCTAAGGAATGTTAACAACTTCAAGTTAGTTATTAGGGCTAGTTATCACCTAAAGGCTGATAATGGATCCCTTTAACTAAGCAACGTAAACGTGTCCCTCGGGTATATACCTATTAAGAATGGATCAATTCAAAAAGTGCTTACTCCTCCCGTATGTGCAAATTTCTTAAAAATTGCATGAGCACATGTGAAGGGGGAAGTCCTTCAGAAGAAAACTGCAAAACTCTTAATGTGTTAACAAAATGTGTTTTATAATCATAAACACTTTGAGAGATTTTCAAAATGGTTTATGGCAACAATAGGATAGTCATGGTGATATAAAGTGACTAAGGTTAGGAAAAACCGTCCTATGATCCGCCAGAGCCGGAGGGATCTACGCAAGGACAATTCCAATAGACTAGAATTAGAAGTCCTTAGGTATGATTGAAAAAAAGGAGTAAAGAATGAAAGGAGAAAGAAGGGGTTGAAGAATTAAAAAGAAAAGTAATGAAAAGGGTGAAAAGAAATAGCCCTCCATATGTTCAACCTTAGGGCAGACACCGAGTTCAACTCATATGCTACTGGTTGTTACCAAGGTGACACAGTTATTGAAGACAAGACGTCATGGACCCAGTGACGCACTGCACTTAAACCTTCTTAGCCACTCGGGTGTCTCTCAAAAGGTACATGTTTCATTCTTACGGGGAACTATTGTAATCTATCGACCCATCTCTTAGAGATGGTTGATATTGAAAAGGAGGCCCTCTGCTCCATGCCTCCGCATAGGAAACCAAATGTGCACTTATTGAGTCTAGAGCCTCGAGATTACATCAAAGAACTCTTAGGAACACTTAATATTTTTACACTGGTGATTCTACATCAATGGATACCAGTTGTAGATTATCGAGTCCTACGCAGATCTTAGCAATCTGCCGAGAACGTTTATGAGAGAATTTACTTATGTATTTCTCAATGATTGAACGGAAATTCCTGCCAGGGTCAACATCAAACAGCCTTGACAGCAGGTCACTTCGGTAATTCTTTATGGGTTACGCTTAGTGTTCACGGTGGTTTCAAACGGTCTACAGTCGTGGGGTAATCTCCAGCGACTCACCTAATCGTTGGTGTACTTCGGTATGTCAGTGTAAGCCCTTTCAGGGGTATCCGATTAGGAACGGCCATGGTAAGGATTAGAAGGAGTCTTCACACTATGCTATTGACGATCTCTAATTCCGAACCTGTAAGTACCAGATGTATTATTGCTAACTGTTTTATGCAGGTACAACCACCACACTAGATTCCACATGCTCATACATACATCGCAAAGTCAAGGAAAAGTTCTCACCAAAGATCAAAGCAAATATAAGTTTAAAGAAAGATTCTACGTTAAGTGAAAGGATCTACAAAGTAAAGTGACAAAGATCAAAGTGAAAGAACGGGAACAACAAATGTATGTATGACAAAGACTAAAGACGTATGAGCATGTTGGAAAGGCGTTTAACCATAGAGACAAAGATGTGACAAAAGGCAGATATATCCACCACAACAACAAAGAACAAAGAAAAGTCATTTATCAAAGATCACAAAGCATGAAGGAACAAAGACTTAAGACTATTCTACAACGACATACATAGCTTGACAACAAAGAACAAAGAAGACCAAATCACGTGGAGCTTCATTCGAACAACCATCCCTTAGGGGGAGATTGTTAGCATTTAAGATTTATTGAAAAGTGATGGTCGTTCTCATATTTGTAATATAGTGTGTCGTGTGATATTTGTAGAAAATAGTTTAAGTTAGTTGGACATTAGACTTGGTAATCTAATATGTTAGAAGGTAAGTTATGTAAACCAAGTCCAAGCCCAAGTCCATTAGAAAGCCCATGAGGCCTTTCTCTCTATGTATAAAAGGCACCTTACCTCTCATTTGTAAGGGGTGCTTGTGTGTGTAAGTGTGTGTTTTATGTGAAATTCTCTCTAGTTTATCTTTCTACTTTCTCTCTCTAAAACACATACATATATATCATCAAGTCACCATCTTTACTACATATTGTGCTTGTATTTGTGATAAAGTTGATAGATCCAAGGTCCTACAAACATGAAAACATTCCTAAACGAATACAAGTTGACATAAATACTCTTAACTGTAATCGTTTATTATAATCAATCAAAGTTAAAGATAAACAAATCTCTAGTTCTTCTCTCTGTTTTCTTAAAGAGCTTGCACACGTTAAAAGTGGTGCCTTATCGGGATAAGGTACCACTTTTAGCGTGTGCGAGCTCCTTAAGAAAATAAAGAGAAGACCTAGAGATTTCTTTAGGCATAAATCTTTAGAGCTTTTTATGTGTATGCACTTCAAGCACATATCTGATCAGACTTTTGAATAATTTGTATGGTAACAAAAATAAGGATTTGAATTCGAAAATCGAAATTATTAGAGAATAAATAGGCCCAAGCCCGGTTTGTTGGTTTAGGGTATCTAGGGTTTCACCATCTGGGACATCACTGCACGGTTCACACCACTTGAGGTCACTTCAGGTGTGATGGTAACATCATACTGGTGTAAATCTTTGTCAGGCAGTTCATGAAAGAAATGGTTGGCCTTAACAATGCAGCGATGTCCAGAAATGCCTTTTCCTAGGCGTAGAGGAAATCTCAGTGATTTGCTAGAAGCGGGTGTGGCCTGAACTGAGTCTCCTCAGTGGAGGGTGGTTTGAGCTGAGCCATTGCTTCGTGCACAGGCGGGTTAGAAGATGAACCCGCAGATGGCTCAGCACGCACTGGTTGCATGGTGACCACGGGTTGCTAGGGAGCCTGTGTTGCTTGGTGCAGCTCGGGAGTTGGTGCAAACACAGGTCCGGAACCAGCACCGTGCTGAGATGGTGTAATTCCTCTTGGAGCTTGTTTTTGTTGTTGAGGCCCTCCACCTCGCCCGTGCTGCTGCTGCTGCGGTTGTCCACCAGGATATTGCTGAGGAGCCACGCCACCTCGTCCTTGTGGTGGTGGTCCCTTTCGAACCCAGCCTCTTCCTCCTTTGTGGTTGTCCGCCCTGTCCACCTTGATAGCCACCCTGTGGTCCTGGACCACTTTGCCCTCGGCCTTCATAGACACCCTGTTGCTGCAACGGCTGCTGCTGCTGTGCTTGTGGCCTTTGCTGTGGCTGCTGTTGTGCCGGTGGCCGTTGTTGCGGCGGCTGCAGCTGTTGTGGTGGCTGCTGCCTTGCGGGCGGACATTGGGCACCAGCAGCACCCTGAGGTTCAAATCTTAATAATCTGTCTATGTATAGCACATATAGCATTTAAACAAAGCTCGTCACTTTTTTCAAATTCTTTTAACATCTGAGCATCAGATTTCCATCTTTCGTCTTGCTTCTCGTTTATGACAATGATAGAACTGGATCCAAAACTATCTGAGATTGGTGAGGCTTAGCAATAGAAACTGGATGAGAAGTTATAGACTGAGTTCCTTTTGGAATGCTGTCAACTAAATCATCCTCATATTCTCTTTTTACCTTTTTTGAAGCCTGCTTGCTTGTCGATACCGAAACAAATTCATCATTGTTATCCCCTTTATTTAATTAGAACCCTCTTTTCTTTTTGTTGAGGATACATGGTTTAGATCATCGTCATCATCTTCGATCTCCAAGATCTCTTTAAACTTGGGATATGATCTTTGTTTGGAGTTAACTATTTCCTTAAACCCCCAAGCAGGTCCAATACATTCTGTAACAAGTAAAAGTCTATCATAAGATTTGGGTTTAAACAGTCAATATTTTGCACTTTTATAGATAAATGTGCATTCAAGATATCAACTAAGTTCTATACCCAAACTTGTGAAATAGGTTACAGCCGTAAAATACAATATACCAGTTCAGTAACATTCCACTAACATTCAGATAAAATAATTAAAAGAACCGTAACTATGACAGAAATTGTAAACAAAACACAGGCTTGTGATGAAAATGTAGTCGAACACAATTAATAGTTCAATACACATCAAGTAACAAAAAATACAACCTCTTGAAACTTAAACCATTTGGATATGCCTTTTCAAAGCGATTATTGTTACTTAAAGTTTGATCCTTTTCCGAGTATTAATTTATTTCGGCGTACGGAACTTTGAGTAATATATATTCATATCACGTTGAAATCTAAGATATATACAGCATAAGAAACATCCAAATGAATGTATCAGATTCGTCTACAATATTAGCATGAGTTAGGTAGATTAGGAACGATCATGTCAAATTTCTATTTATACCTGTGCCTTTGAGATATTAAATTGTTTTTAGAACTAGTTTAGCCAGAGCAGCATTATCTAACTAATGATCAAGTCAGGTCATCAAGTTACCAGATATATAGTAGAACCAAGCAAAGAAAGTCACTCTTGGTGATTAACTTGCATGATACAAGGTACAATATGAAGCATAGTCACAATACAAACTATAGACAGAATGGTCATGCAGTATTCTGTTCAAACTCATAAAAAGCTCCACAAGGAATATCCGTTAAATAGTACTTTCCTTGTCAATCTAGCCTAAATCCAGGCACCTAACTATAGAATGTCAAATAACAGTGAGCTTTAAAGGGTTAGTTATTTCCTTTAATATTGACATTTCCAATGTATGTACTACATGATACATTAATGAGTTGAAACACCAAAGTATATGTATTTTAAATAACAATAGTTAATATAGAGTATCACCGAAAGTTGCATAATATCACTCGGTTAATAGGATCTACGATCCTGTTGGAAACATGCAATTTCTACACACTCATCTATATAAACTTGCGGGAATAAATGTATCATGACAAAATATATCTATATATTACCCCTTAATTATCAATGGAATTTGGACAAACTGGTGACTGCAAGTATGAACAGGTGGATTAGATCACATAAATCTTGGCGTTTCTAATTGTGAAATAGATCTCAGACTTTTGTATATCTTGAACGCACTTCAAGCATGGATACATACTAATCTCGGTGATAGTTATGCTTTTTATGCGTACTACAGTGAAGAAATGTTTCATTTTTTTGAACTCATGTATGTGAACTTCTGGAAAGAAAATGTCATGATATATTATGTCAACAAGTTATCATGTGAAAATGTGTACCTTTAAACTTCAATGTTCAAAGTGTGGAAAGCTCTAATAAAAACTTATCTTAAACAACACATTTCATGAGGCATGGATCGTTTATGTTAAGTATGTCATTCATTAATTTTACACGTTTGTAAGCGTCGTGTACGTAATTATGTGACACGTTACAGGCTGCTAATTGTGCACTATGGGGATACAGGAATAGTGTTACTTTTACTCTTATGTGACAGTGTCAAGCATCTGATGTTTATGTCAACTATATATCCACAAACTCCCGTAATGAACTTTAAATCATGATTACCTAAGGGGCGTTGTGGCAGCTTTTATTCTAAAATGATTATTCATTGATTCGCAAATCACAATTGAATAATAACATGCAAATAAACATAACGCAGGATATAGTACCTAACAAGGAGAGTAAGTTTATTCGACCCTTTATTGTGGACTTATGGTGCATTAGGTTTTGGGTTAGCGGTATGGTGCTTATTCCATAAGTTATGTTGTATCATCAATAATAAGCAATGTATAAAAATCACAGCACATTCAATAATAAATAACATTTACTATTTTACAAATCATACCAGCACAATTCTCTACCGAGTTGCTCCAAGAAATTCTCACAGCATAACTTTCACGTTGTCTAGTCTTCGGATCATCATCTAACGCCGCCTTCTTCACACTCATAATTTGGATTCGACCCTTATAATCCAATTTAACCTTCCTCGCTGGATCTATCTCACTGCCCTTATTCTTAGCCTTCCTCAGAATCACAATCATCATCATCATCATCATCATCATCATCATCATCATCATCCCACTCTCTCTTCTCACAACAAATACCCTTTTTTTTCTTGAGTCGTCATCATGGTAAGGAAGAGGAGAACGGAACTTCCATGTGCTGGAGAGAGCTCTGAACCTCAAGGTGCTGCTGGTGCCCAACGTCCGCCCGCACAGCAGCAGCCACAAATACAGCCGCAGCCGCAGCAACAACGGCAACCGGCAAAACAGCAGCCACAGCAAAGGCCACAAGCATAGCAGCAGCAGCCGCCGCAGCAACAGGGTGGCTATCAAGGCCGAGGGCGAGGTGATCCAGGACCACAGGGTGTCTATCAAGGTGGACATGGCGGACAACCGCAAGGAGGAAGAGGCTGGGCTCTAAGGGGACCACCAGCACAAGGACGAGGTGGTGTGGCTCCTCAGCAATATCCTGGTAGAACCGCAGCAGCAGCAGCAAGGGCGAGGTGGAGGGCCTCAGCAACAACAACAGGCTCCAAGAAGAATTGCACCATCTCAGCGCGGTGCTGGTTCCGGACCTGTGTATGCACCAACTCCCGTGCTGCACCAAGCAACACAGGCTCCCCAGCAACCCTGGGTCACCATGCAACCTGTGCGTGCTGAGTCATCTGCGGGTTCTTCTTCTAACCCGCCTGTGCACGAAGCAATGGCTTCGCTCAAACCACCCTCCGCTTAGGAGACTGTAGTTCAGGCCGTGTGAGCATGTAATCTCGATACATTGCTCAAGTTTGAATACGCAGAAACCTCAAGGACCAAAGTTGCACGTTGTAAAGATAATAACCGTTTTGGCGGTTAAGATAGTTAGTTATTAAGTTAGTTATTTTATGTAAAAAGTCAATGGGTCACACCTGTTGGTTTTGCACCTGTTCGACCCAGAAGACATAACGAATGGGTGTATTGTTTGGGTTGTGCCTGTTCGACCCAAAACAGAACCGAGGGACACATCCCTTTTAGCGAAGCGTTGCAATGGTTCAAGGCAACCATTCGCAGCCTATAAGTACATAACTTTCTGTAACATTGTACTAGTTGGAAAAATCATAATACAAGTTATCTAGTTTCATATACACTTTGCAATTTCATATTTCGATCCATTATACACTTTGGGACAACAGGCCGCACCCGCTTCTAGCAAATCACTGAGATTTCCTCTACGCCCAGGAAAAGGTGTCTCTGGACATCGCTGCATTGTTAAGGCCAACCATTTCTTTGTTGAACTGCCTGACAAGGATTTACACCAATATGATGTTACCATCACACCTGAAGTGACCTCACGTGGTGTGAACCGTGCAGTGATGTCCCAGTTGGTGAAACCCTAGATACCCTAAACCTACAAACCGGGCTTGGGCCTATTTATTCACTAATAATTTCGATTATCGAATTCAAATCCTTAATTTCGTTAACATACCAATTATTCAAATGCTTTATGTTATCATAGCTCTTTCTTAATTTCTTAATTATATTAGCTTTATTTTCTAAATCCCTAACTTTGACCTTCAAGTACGCTTCCAGATTCTTCACAGCTAGATCTAAATGAAAAATGATATTGGGTACAGTCCTAGCAGACTGACTTCCCAAAGGAAAGATGTTATTGTCTGAAGCCATGTTTTTGCTAAAATTTGAGCGGGTTTTTCATGTGAAAAGATACAATTTGGGAATTGTGAAATGGAACCCTAAATGTGCGGACTGTATTTCTGGATAAATTGTTAGATATGTCTTGGTATTGTCGGAAAGTTACAAATAGGCCCCAAATACTGTTTGGAATTTCAGAACGGACCCAATATTTTAAGGTTTAAATATTTTGTAAATCAGATCTGTAACTCTAGCACAATGACAATCGCTTATCCCTTAGCTGGAGGTCCCATTATTGAGTCCCAACTCATCCCCTCTTTTTGTTTCCTTAAAATACAACTATAATGACTACATTAGATACAAAGTTAAATATTTATGCAGTATTGGCACACACTTAATAGGATTATTTACTTTTTTTTTTTTTTTTTTTTTTTTTTTTTTTTTTTTTTTTTTTTTTTTTTTTTTTTTTTTTTTTTTTTTTTTTTTTTTTTTTTTTTTTTTTTTTAAGAAGCAATAGGATTATTTACTTAATTCCATAATTTTTTTTAATTATTTAAGTTTATGGTTTGATTGTACCTTCTTTTCATTAGTCATAATTAGAGGTGGCAAAAAGGTCGGACACGGTCAAAACGGGCTCGGGCCCGAACGCACGAGCTTAAAGCCTTCATAGCCACCCTGTTGCTGCAACGGCTGCTGCTGCTGTGCTTGTGGCCTTTGCTGTGGTTGCTGTTGTGCCGGTGGCCGTTGTTGCAGCGGCTGCGCGGCTGTTGTTGTGGCTGCTGCTGTGCGGGTAGACGTTGGGTACCAGCAGCACCCTGAGGTTCAAATCTTAATACTTTGTCTATGTATAGCACATATAGCTTTTAAACAAAGCACGTCACTTCAAATTATTTTAGCATCTGAGCTTCAGATTTCCATCTTTCGTCTTGCTTCTCCTTTTTGACAATGATAGAACTGGATCCAAAACTATCTGAGATTGGTGAGGCTTAGTAATAGAAACTGGATGAGAAGTTATCTGAAGCCTGCTTGCTTGTCCATACCGAAACAAATTCATCATTGTGATCCCCTTTTTTATTTCATTTGAACCCTCTTTTCTTTTTGATGAGGATACATAGTTTAGATCATCGTCATCATCTTCTATCTCCAAGATCTCTTTAAACTTGGGATATGATCTTTGTTTGGAGTTAACTATTTCCATAAACCCCCAAGCAGGTCCAATACTTTCTGTAACATGTAAAAGTCTATCATAAGATTTGGGTTTAAACAGTCAAAATTTTTCACTTTTATAGATAAATTTGCATTCAAGATATCAATTAAGTTCTATACCCAAACTTGTGAAATAGGTTACAGCCGTAGAACACAATATACCAGTTCAGTAACATTCCACTAACATTCACATAAAATAAAAAGAACCATAACTATGACAGAAATTGTAAATAAAACACAGGCTTGTGATGAAAACATAGTCGAACACAATTAATAGTTCAATACACATCAAGTAACAGTATCGCCACATAAAAGTTGATTACTTCACATTTAAATTTTCTTCGACAAAAATACAACCTCTTGAAACTTAAACCATTTGGATAAGCCTTTTCAAAGCGGTTATTGTTACTTAAAGTTTGATCTTTTCCGAGTATTTATTTTGGCGTACGGAACTTTGAGTAACATATAATCATATTGTAACACCCCCAAAATTCGTACAGTGGAAGACTTACAAGCTTTCGGGGTGCTACGTGAATTGATACCATCACAAGTATAGATAACAAGATAGCATAGATAATAATGTAGCCAAAGTCAATAAAAGTCAAAGTTTACATTAATCCATAATCTTTAGATAGGCAAGCCCAAAATAGTTAATAGGAAAATAGTTCTTATAACAATAATATCAGAGTTTCCATCGATGCCTCAAACCAAACCAAGATCCAAGCCACATCACCGTAGTCCAAGTAGTGAAAGCAAGACTTCTAGTTACCTGAGAAATACATGCTAAAAAGGTCAGCTTTCGCTGGTGAGTTCATAGGTTTAAAGTAAAAATCATACGGGACCTGAAGAATTTTAGCGCTATGTGTAACTAGAGCAGGCATAGACATCACAATCCAACCTCATCATAATCGCAATCAATAGTTTATCATCTTAGGCAAGATGAATGGTCATAGTGAGCGGGCCCCTCAACGATCACTAGTCAGGCCACAGCAAGGAACCACCCATTACTGCCCCGAATCTAGGCCGCAGCAGAGTCTATTCCAAACTAGGGTCAAAACGCCCTAGCTCTAGGTCAACGTCTACTTCCGTCTATCCTAAAACTAGTCAACACAATAGCAAAACAAAGTAGTAGAAGGTCCAAGAAAACTAGCAGCATGTATTCTCCCCCAAATTTAGAAAACCATTAAAAATACGAGTAAAAGTGAGGCTATGAAACTCACCTCGAATGTAGCAAGCAGAAATCAAGATAGATACGTATAAGGAAAAGAGGGTAAGGCTAAGACTTCACAGCAACTACGACTTGGCACAACCTATTCATATATATAGAAATTAACTTAATATAGTTTCCGAAAGTTAATTACTTCCCTTAATCTCCCGAATAATTTCCATTTATTTTCCGAAAGAAAACGTTCTTTGAAAAGTTTTAGTTATCGCTTGGTATCGTTCGGTATCGTTTGGTATGGGTGCTAGAGACAAAGTCTCGACTCAAGTGACTCACGCCAAATAAACCCATCAATAATATCATAACGTATAGTCCAAGAATCTCTTAACGGCATATACCTCAAATAAGTCAAATAATCCACATAGCACGTAATAGCATTCAAAGCATATAGTATTCCAACACATAGCACATAATGGTCAAAGTCAAATGATATGACCTCGTGGAACGATAAGTCATCGTATGAATGGTCGATGGCTTATCAAATTCGTCAACTTGATAAGTCCAACCATTTACCGATCTACTTATTGGTCCTTAAGTTATATCATTAGTCGTAGGATGCATTTTTCGTCAACATGGTCGCTTAATGTCCTTATTGGGCTCCTATTGGGCTCGTCAGTCCAATAGGTCCAATAACGATATTAATGACCCGTCATCGATAAATAAATCCGAGACTTCACTAATAAAAGGTTAACTTATTCGTCACAAAAAGAAAATGAGCTTTGGACTTGCTTAGCGTGCACTCGAATATTTAATAATTCACATCGAATAATTCGTTTGTTTCGAAACCGTTATGG